>JASDQU010435706.1:29863-52636 GCA_032191745.1 Picea mariana
GCTAATATCTTTGAGGTCTTATGACAAGATTCATGTTGTTCAATGTTTAGTATTAATGGACTTAACGATCCTTGTATTTTGATCCAGGAGGTCTGTGTTGCAGCTAATTATACGATGATCACACTTAATTATCCTCATAGTTTGATCCAACATTTAGTTTGATTCTTAAAGACACTTAACTATGTAAATTGTATGCAAAGACATTAAAGAAATGAACATCGTGTGAGATATGTTTGGTACTCAAACGAATTTAAAGAAGTAGAATATTGATAACTTGATCTATTTTAATCATAGATGTATGTTGGCCCTCGACCAAGTTTTGAGGAAACATTGGTCGGGTTTGACCACTTTTGGACTTCGACAGGCTGGTAGAAGATGGAGCACCCAGGCGGAGCTGAAATCGCGGGATCTCACTTATTTTTTGGACCCAACAAGGGGTTCATTAGGGTTTTGGGATGTCGACCCATGGGTTTACCCATGATTAGGCCTTTTGTAAGGGATGTAAAAGTATATATAGGAGGGATTGTAATGTAAAAGAAAGATATGTGTCTAGCTATGTGAAAAAGTGAAGTGTGCTTAGTGCAAGCAATGTAATGGGGGGCTAAGTGCAAGAGACTGTGTATGTAATTCTATGTGCGAGTTGGCTATGTGCCTTGATCTGATTTTGGGAAGGTGGATTTGGTGCTTAGTGCACAGAACACCTGTCTGGTGCGAAGCTCTGCTCTGTGGCTTAGTGCATAGGAGCAAATTAATGTAATAGATTGAAGCAGAATAATAGAATAAGAAGCCGTTGGTGTACGTAGCCCCACACTAGGGTGAACCATGTAAATTTTGTGTTGATGGTTTGCTTTGTGCTATGATATTTATGCTTGAATCTGCTTAGTGTATTGAATGTTATGAATGATAGATACATATATGAATGCTTAGTGATTTATGTATGATAAAATGTGTTATAGCTAACCTTTGAATGCTAAGTGCAAAGTATATTTTGTTATTGTTACTACGTCGAACTATACTTAGGGTTTGATCTGCAATGTGAATAATGCTAATATATTAATGAATGTTGTTCCTGAGTACTATGCGAAGTGTTGTAATCATAGATCTATGTCCCAACTTGGTTGCAGACACTTGAGTCCTGTAACCCCCCCTGCCTCTACCTCGGGTGAGACTTTGTCTGCTTCACAGGTGTTGCCGAAAGGGCCGGTAGTTAGGGTTTATTTGGTGTGTTGAACCCCGGGTCTACCCATGTGCTAACAAATGGTTCCGTTGTCGAGACCTGAAACTATGATTGTTGGGAATTGAAAGAAAAGAGAAGCTATGTTCGTAGATCTGTTGTTGTAGTGCGCAATACTCTACTTGACTTGTGAAGCTCTGTGCTAAGAAAGGGATTCGATCTGAAGAAAAGAGGTAAGATATTAAAGAGGTAAATCTTTGTGTTTTTGATAAAAGTAAGATAAGTGGAAATTTTGTTTCGAAAGCATGAATCTAGGTATGTTTGATAGATTATGTCCTAGTCTGAAAGCTAGGGTACAATTAGAAGAAAGAGTTGATCTGAATAAATTTGATAGAACTAGAGAAAGATATGTTATTCCTATGCATAGAAATAATTTTTGGACTAATAAGTGGATGCAGGAACCTAGAAATAATTTTTCAGATTACAGGTCCAACACTGTGATCCTAGTGCGCAGCACAAGAAAAATTGGGGAACTTATAAGAGAAAGAGAGGATTGACACTATGTTATAACTGTAGAAGATCGAGACATGTTGCTAAGGAATGCCCTGGTACAGGTCCTATTTGTCTTTAATGTAAAGTTGTTGGTCATGAGGTTGAGGATTCCCAAATATGATTGCTAAAGTTGAACAAATGAACATGAGTCACGAGAATAAAGGCATGTTAGAAGATCAGAAAGAAAATGAATAAGAAATAGTCCAAACTACATTAGTACAGTTAAAAGAAGCAATGAATGATAATAAAGATGTCATTTTACCAGAGATCATGAAAGAAAAACAACGCATAGATACAAGAATTGGAGACTTTGACATAGACAGTGTCTTGGATGAGGAAACACAAGTGAATATTATGATAGAAAGCACTTGGGAAATTTTTGGAAAGCCTACTATAGTATCTTCATTGGGAAAAATAGGTTTATTCAAAGGAAATATGATAACCCTGTGTGGAAGAGTTACTAATGTACCTGTTATCATCCATGAAACATCGACAGAAGAAGAATTTGAAGTTATTAGATTTATTGAGAACATCACCCCTTTCCCACTTTTGTTAGGAAATACTTGGATCGAGAAGGATCAGATAAGAAGGAAATAAGATGAAGAAGCCACAAAAAAGAAAAAAACAAGAACTAAGGGACTTCATAGCTAGAAAAGTAGATCAACTGATAGAAGAACAAGAGGATTAGTCGAAGCAGCAGAAGGAAAGATAATTAGCTGTCAGGGCGGAAGAAGGTTTGAAGGACCTATCCATGCAAGAATAAAGTATATCCACCCAGGAATCAGTAAGGGAATGGATATTAACTTTGAACTCTTTGAGAGTACATCAACATCGCAAAGTCACTACGATAGGAGAAAATAAGAATAAAAATGGAAAAAGAAATCCATAAACAGTTAGAGAGACTCAGATTACAGGAAAGAAGGCAAGGAAGCTCAGTAAGAAGAAATCCAAGTTATAAAAGCTACAAGAAGTTACAGAAAAGACTTTGCAGGAGGTAGATTTGCAGAATCTAAACCTCCCCCGAACAACAGAACCACGTAGAATGGGACTTCGCCCTGACAAAGCTATATGACCATTGGAGGTGCCCTGACCATTAGAACGGTGCTCCAAACGACTAGGAAACACATAATTGGAATAATGGACCGCATTTGGGACGTTGAGACCATGACATAACAGATGAATTTGCATTGATGGACATCGTCCTGCCTGTTACGATGCTTTCTTATTTAACCCGTCTGACGCTGCACCGCGACCACTTTTTTCTACCCATGATTATCTGAGAATTGATTGTGTTTCGAGCTGTGATTTCGAAACCTAGACATCACCATTCGTTGTTTACCCCACTATTCATGCACCTACCTCGACTTATTTGTTAACAGTGAGAATGTCGGCCGAGCGCACTCAGCTAGATAAGTCCATGGAAGAAGTTCTGAAGAAATTTATGGCCGATAAAGCCATGTCTGAAGGGATACAGGCATCGTCGACCAGGGGAGTGTAGGCTTCCCCCTCGACTAGATGTCGTTCAAGCCGTGTCAACCCTGCTACTGAGAAGCAAAGTAAGCACCGTGACGATCTGGCTAATGCGAAGCAGATCTTGTTGGTCTTACCCGATTACATCCCGCCTTTGGCTGGCGTGGTCAACCACCAAAAAATCCCATGGGACTTTGAGTATACATTGATTACCGTGTACATCCCGAAGTTGATATGCGTGGTTGGAAGCTAGTTGGGACAGATCCCAGCTTTGAAGAACAATGATTTCAATCTTGGAGACAGGAAGAACTACACAATGCTTGCACCACATAGATACTTAATGAAGACGACTAGGAAAAAGTCGTGCATAGTCTCCCAGCCTTGGATAAAGGAGCTCGCACAGTCCATGATACTGAATGTCATGAAGATTCCTCACTTTAGCCAACATCAGAAGGTTAACGCTTGTGTTAAACTCCTCTTGTTGTGCTATCATGGAGGATACTTTTGGCTCGACAGGCGCATCACTATGGATCCCGCGCTGATCCACCGAATCACAGGATTGAGCATGCAGGGACCCAACCCTCAACAGTTCTACCCAGAGAAGGCTTCAGATCACTCTCTGGCACAACACATTAAGTAGGTATATTGCGAAGTGGATAAGGGAAATCAAGGCTACAAGGTAGCCTCCATCCAGGATGGCATAGTGCGCCTAGCTTGCCAACTCATAGCTAGCAAGCTTGTCAGAAAGAACCGCCCCATGCAGGTCACCGGGTTCATGGTAGACCTCACCGAGAAGTGCGTGGGGGGGATGCAAATGAATTAGGAAAGCTACCTCATCAACAAGCTCGAGAAAGAATGTCGTGAAGTGCAGGATCAAGGGTACAAGTTCCATTTCAGTTGGTTGTTAGTGTTGATCGCATTTGTCGCTTGGAAAATGCAGGAAGGAGCGAACTTCCTGGAGATCGAACCGTCGGAGCCATTGGCCACGAGGTTCTCCACCTTGTGGTACATAGAAAACATGTCCAAGCAGTGGAAATCGAATGTGGTATTCCGTGCCTACTATCAACAACTGAAGGTTTCCATTGAATTGGTCCCTCACATGACACCACAAACCTTGCATTAGTGCAAACCATTGGTTAAATTCCACGCAGATCGACATTTTATTTATATCACTACACGCAAGGATGAAAGAAAGGAGGATTTACAGTCCTATTATAAGTTGAACAATGAATATATGGAGGAGATCACGAAGGAGTGGTCGACAGAGTTCCTTGTACTGATCGAGGATGCAGAACTCTCCAACCCTGATATCATAGGAAGCGCCTAGGTCACTTGGGTCGAGCACATTAGAAAGATGAGTGCGAAGAAGAAGAAGCAAAAGGAGGAAGTCCACGATGTATAGACCGAGGAGGAAGACAACACCTTGGAAGAAAGTGGACCTGGTTCACCCGTAGGAGGAGGAGGAGATGAAGTAAATCAAGGAGGGGAAGAAGAAGAAAAATAAGGAGAATGCGAAACTACACCGCTGAAGGATCGCCCTACTGAGACATAAGCATCAAAGAAGAGAAACAATTCTCCGCAGAAAATTTTAGCCAGAAAGAAGACCCGTGCCAATAAGCCTCAGATGGAGGCCAAAATCATGGAGGACGACATCGGTCTAGTTCGTAGAGCAATGGAAGATGCATCCGAGGACCTCTTTCAAAGATATGGCGCGAAGCAAGAAGAGTTGTACACAAGAGTTGAGAAGGAATTGAAGGAGATACAACAAGCCATTCAGTTGAGCCGCGTAGTGCCTACTGCACCTTCCTCATCAGAAACTGTAGAGTTGGGGGATGAGACAAACCAACTTTGAATACTAGCAGATGCAACATAGGCTCGGCTCCAGTGAGTTCAAGAAGAAAAGGAACAGGCTACAGAAGCCCTAAAGAAAGAAAAAGAAGAGATCTTGGAGAAACTACTAGTTACGCGATACTGTGTGACCACTTACGAAAATGAGAAAGACGAGTTCTGGGCGATGCTTGAGGAAGATAAAGCAAAGATCCAGGAAGAGAAGTACCAAATACTCGTAGAGCATACTGTAGTCAAAGAAGTAGTGAGCAATGCAATTCGTTCTATGCCAGGCTTGGCAGAGGAGGAACATGAGGCAGTCGAAGTTCAAGTGATGAAGCTCACTAAGGCTATTCAACAACTTCAAGCAAGGGTAACAGAGCTGGAGATCCAAGCAGTTCCGAGCACTCCACAAGAAGTGTGCGACTGGAGGGAGGAGACCACTAAGAGCACAGTGCAAAGAATCAGAGCCCTCGCCTTAGAATGTAAGCAACTGAGTGACAAGAGTGTGCAGACCTACAAATGCCTCATGGAAGACCCAGAGCTTAGGAAGTTGGAAGAGCAGCTGCAGGAGGCGCAAAAACAGGCACTGATAGTTCAAGCACAGATGAAGTCACTCACTATGATCGAGAGAATGAAGAGATCACAAGAACATCCCGTGGACCAGAAACAGATTATTGCCATCCATGAAAGAGTAATTGAAGTGATGCAAAGGATACAACTGATGCAGGAGGAAGCCTGTGCGGTTTTTGGAGAGATCGAAAGATAAGGTTTGCAACTGGACCAAGTGGTTGTGATAGTCGAACAGATCCTGGAAGGGCCAGTGATAGAGAAAATGATCAAGGAGTTTGTTGAGAAGGAGGCTCAGGTGAAGCAGTAGGTAGAGGCAGCTTGAGCTGAGATCGAGGCCTTTGAAGTAGCGTTGCCCAGATCTGAGTGACTCGGGATGACTCACAGGTGAGTGTTGGGGGATTGTTGGCCCTCAACCAAGTTTTGAGGAAACATTGGTCAAGTTTGACCACTTTTGGACTTCGATAGGCTGGTCGAAGATGGAGTGCCTAGGCGTAGCTGGGATCGCGGGATCTCACTTATTTTGTGGACCCAACAATGGGTTCATTAGTGTTTTTGTATTAGGGTTTTGGGATGTCGACCCATGGGTTTACCCATGATTAGGCCTTTTGTAAGGGATGTAAAAGTATATATAGGAGGGATTGTAATGTAAAATAAATATATGTGTCTAGATATGTGCAAAAGCGAAGGGTGCTTAGTGCAAGTGATGTAATGGGGGGCTAAGTGCAAGAGAATGTGTATGTAATGCTCTGTGCGATTTGGCTCTGTGCCTTGATCTAATTTTGGGAAGGTGGATCTGGTGCTTAGTGCACATATCACCTTTCCGGTGCAAAGCTCATCTCTGTGGCTTAGTGCACAGGAGAAGATGAATCTAAGAGACTGAAGCAGAATAATAGAAGAAGAAGTCGTTGGTGGATGTAGCCCCACACTAGGGTGAACCACATAAATTTTGTGTTGATGGTTTGCTTTGTGCTATGATATTTATGCTTGAATATGCTTAGTGCATTGAATGTTATGAAATATAGATAGATCTATGAATGCTTAGTTCTTCATGTATGATCAAATGTGTTAGAGATAACCTTTTAATGCTAAGTGAAAAGTATATTTTGTTATTGTTACTGCACCGAAATGTACTTAGGGTTTGATCTACGATGCGAATAAGGATAATATATTAATGAATGTTTTTCCTGAGTACTCTGCGAAGTGTTGTAATCATAGATTTGTGTACCATCTTTGTTACAGCTTGATTCCTATAACCCCCCCTGCCTCTACCTCGGGTGAGACTTTTCCTGCTTCGTAGGTGTTTCCAAAAGGGTCGGTAGTTAGGGTTTTATTGGTGCATTGTTGAAGCATTGAACCTTGGGTCTACCCATGTGCCAACAAAATGATCCTCGTAGTTTGATCCAACATTTAGTTTGATTCTTAATGACACTTAACTATGTAAATTGTATGCAAAGACATTAAGGAAATGAACATCGTGTGAGCTATGTTTGGTACTCAAACGCATTTAAAGAAGTAGAATATCGATAACTTGATCTACTTTAATCATTAGATGTACGAGAATGGATGGGTTGATCCTATTAAACAAGAGAGATAACTATATCGATGGCAACACTTAATGATTCTGGTAGTTCGATCCAACAGGTTTGTGTTGTAGGTCTATGCATTTAAGGTAGAACCCTCATAGTTTGATCCATCATTTGCCACATTTGCAGTCATTCTATCTTTTATTTTATTCAACTCTCTCAAGGTTGGTTACCATGTCTTTCATTTTCTTCCGCTCTCTCGAGTTTTGGCATGTCCAAGCAAGGCACTATCAGAGTAATTTTGGATTACTTGTAAAGATAAGGTCATTTCTAGCTTTCCTCTTTGCGTTCATTAGGGGTTTAGGTTTCTCATGGAATGAAATAGAGCCTTGAGAGCTCCTATTGCGTGGTTTTTATACATAGAAAAGGTATTCAGAGATACAAATAAGGTATTCATAAAAGAGAGGGTGCGGTAAGAAATCTATCACATAGCAATGCACATGAAATAAAATAAATTTTTTCTTTGGCCATGAATTTACGCTTTCAATATATTTTAATAGTTTTGCGAAATGAGGCTCATAAAACCCTAGTTTCATACCCTTTTTTTGACTGTAGAGTTATACGGTCATATTTCTTTCTATTATTTTTTTTCTTTGTTTCTTCCATTAAAAACTTTTAACCGACTAAAAGCAATTGTAATATATTGATTAGTAATTTTATCTTTTGAAATATATTCATGTGCATAATGTGTTATACATGTTTATGGATTTTAAACTTTTAATTTGTTTATATAAAGTAATTGAAATTGTTAGCACTAGAAGTCACCCCTGGATTGCGGCAGGGGTAAGCATGATACCCTTCAGTTTGTATGTAACAATGAAATGATTTAATGGTGGCCTAATGGATACAGAGTCGAGATATATCGCTTTAACTCAGAAAACTAGGCTATTATGCATAAGCAGGTGAGGTCTTGGTCTAACTTCAATTAGTGATTTGCTGTAAAAGGTGAGTAGGGGGAAGAATTGGTGAGAAGATGTAAGGGCCTGCTATGGACCTCCAGTGTTCTAGCATCCCAAGGAAGAAAAGATTTGAGAACAAGATCCTCTTGGACTCAAAGTTTCAAACAATAAGATATGTCTAAACAACACAACTACAACAACACAATGATTGAACCTACATCACAATGCTGCTATAACAGCTTGACTGGATCCTCCAATTCCGAGCTACTCAGTATAAGAGGGGAAAAGGTAACGCAAGAAACTGATTAAAACTGGTGAAGATATTGCAGTGATCAAACCTGCATCACAACAACACCACCAGCCTCGACTGGATCCTCCAATTCCGAGTGTTTTAACACAGAGTTTACAAAGAGATGGAAAGAAGTTGACTTTCATTAAACAAGAAGTCTCAAATACATAGCATAACCAGAGAATCAGAGGCCTCGTTAAAAATTTACAGTCGGGAGCTTAGCTCAACCATCGACCCTAACAAAATGGCAAAAATTCCTACAAATACTTAGAACTGACTCCCCCTCTGAAGGCGTGATCACATCATGAGTTTAAGGCTTTGTGTTGGTGAGTTTCTCTGTTAGGCTACGCATGCAGATGATGGTTAGACTACCCATGCAGTCTTCTGTCAGACACGATCTCTGTCAAACTGGACTAACAGTCTTCTTCCACGATTTATCTTTCTCCGGTCTTCTATTTATGGAAGGAGATGATGTCTCACCACCATCATTTTTTTCATTAAATACTTCATCGGGATCGGAGAGTCCCAAGTCAACTCTGCATCTGAACAACATGGCAGACTTCCCTTTGGCTATCTATTGCTTCATTGAACTACTACAAGGGGACCCAGACGACGGACGTGGACGAGGATCTGGCGGGTGTGGACGATGACGAGAGGCGCCCATGCGGACATACGTGGAAGATGGAAGGTGACAGGGAAAGCATGGGTGGCAGAAAACACATGTACCGTGTTGAGACAAGTTAGAGGTGAAGTGGCATGAGGTGATGATGTGGGGGTAGATGAGAGGCCGCAACAGTATGCGGGATGATACCATCTTCCCAAGAGGAGGTGAGCGGTAGAACACTTGGTAGGAAGTGATAGGTGTGAGTGATAAGGGGACTATGGCCTAGTGGTGAGTGGAGTACATGTGTAGCATAGTGAGACGAGGAGGGACAGCGGGCGATGTGATGGGCAGAGGTGAGAGACAGAGTGGGGGATAGATGCCACCGGGAGGCAGGAGCAGTAAGAGGTGGTGGTAAGTGGTCCACTCGGAGGGGGTAGGTAGTGGTAAGAGGTTTTAGGCAGGGGGTCTGATACAGCTCCTACGCTGTAGATTTAGGTGCATGGATTTTAGCCGTCCAGATCCACGCATCGCTTAGTGTGACGCGCCTGCACACACAAACTTAGGATAAGTGGGGTTTTAACCCACTTCTTTCCATTTTTTTCGCCAAAGGGGTCCATTTATTATGAAAACACCCCCCTTACAAATTAATTTGATAACATTAGGCTCCATGGCAGATGGCTTGCTCCCTGTGAGATTCCAAGAACTTTTCTGCAGTTTCAGTGCCTTACTGTTGGGCTATGGAGTCACTTATTAAAACTGAAAAACAAACAGGAAAACAATATTTACAAAGACATGGGAGATGCTCATAGCTCAAATAAAGCACTTATTCAGAAAATGCCCATTTATAGGGCCATTAAAAACTTCCTCACCCTCCAAATCCTGCAACCTGTAAGTATTATTTAGAAAAACCTCAGAGATTTTGAAGGGCCCAATCTAGAGGGCTTCAAATTTACTATGCTTTCCCTTGTCTTGTCTGGGTGCATCCCATTTAAGCACTAGATCTCCCAGCTGGAAATATTTTTTTCTCACTTTTCTGTCAAAGGCTTGCTTGATCCTTTGCTGACAGTCATGAGATCTGTCCATCACCCACTCTCTGTTCTGTTGGGATTCTACCAGTTGATGAATTCTTCTGATCATATTGTTAGGCTCTCCTTGATAATCTTGAAAGAATTTAGCTACAGGTAGGGCCAGCTGAGAAGGAAAAACTTCTTCTGTCCCATACACGAGTTGGAAAGGGGAGATGCCTAGGGACCTCTTTGTTGTCATTCGATCATCCCACAGAGCGAATTTGAGCTTTGAATCCCATGCCTTCTTATTGTATTCTAACAGTATTTTAATGAGCTTGATCATACTTTTGTTAGAGGACTCTGCCCGTCCATTGCCTTGGGGATAATAGGGAGTGAAGTGGATTAATAAAATCCCAAATTGCTCACAGAATTTGATCAACGGCTCAAACTTGAAGGATGCAACATTATTAGTTATGATTCTATTTGGAAAACCAAACCTTGCCATAATATCTTCAAGAAAACCAATGATCACTTTATGTGAAGCACTCCTAGTGGGGATAGCTTCTATTCATTTGGTGAAATAATCTGTTGCAGTTAAGATCCACCTGTGTTGACCACTTGAAGTAGGATGAATTTCCCCAATGAAGTCCAAACCCCATTGCTGAAAGGGTCCTGAAGCTACTACCGGCTTTAGTGGCAGAGATTTGAGCTGTTGTTTTCCTGAGAATTTTTGACATTTGATACAAGCTATGATTTTTTCACAGACATCAGTGAATAAAGTGGGGCAGTAGTACCCATCCCTGAGGATTTTGTAGGCTGTGGTCTTCCAGAAATGGTGTCCCCCACATAGGCTACTATGGAAATCAAACATAATTTTTTGGGCCTCCTATGGGTTTAGACATCCTATAAGAACTCCTAGACGGTCTTTCCAATACAAGACCTGGTCAATAAGGCAATACCTAACTTCTTTGAGCTTTAAATATCTTTCCTTTCTTTTTCCCATACCATCAGGGGGCCTCAACTCATGCAGAAAAAAAATAATATATTTATACCAGGTGAATTCTACCAAAGGGGGGTCGTCCTGAGAACTCTTGTCAGACAATTCAACCCACTGATCTTTTGAGCAAACATTGATGGAGTTAACCCACAAAGATTTACAATTAGATTCAACCAACAACTTGGCTAAACCTTGACCTTTAACTAGTTTGGTGGGATTTATTTCGAGATCAAATTCAAGTATTGTGGCAATCCATTTGCTCCTTCTCCCGTCTCTGTCCGACTGAAGGAGAATGTCCTTCACAGAAGTTGAAGGGACATATGCAATGATTTTTGAATGCAGAACATATACTCTGAAAGCTTTGAGAGATTTCACTAAGGCATAGGCTTGTTTCTCCATGATGTCATATTTTACCTTGGCGTCCCTCAGTGCTCTACTGAAAAATGAAATAGGCTGCTCCAGCCCTTCAACATTTTTCTGCAACAAAACCACTGCCATTGTATCAAAAGAAGCAAAGGAAAAAATCAGAAAATCCTTGGAATAATCGAGGTTGATTAGCACAGGTGCTTCAGTCAATGCCTTTTTAATTTGGTCGAAGGATTCTCTGGGATAAATAGTCCACTTTACTTCATTCCCCTTCCTAAGCATGGCTGTGATATGTTTCATCAATTCGGCAAAATTTGAAACAAACCTTCTTAAAAAATTATTTTTTCCTAGGAAAGACTGAACTTCTTTCTTGGATCTGGGAAGTGACAAGGCTTGAATAGCTTCTACCCTGCTTGGATCAATTCTGACCCCATCAATTGATACTATGTGCCCCAATAATTTCCCTTCCTTCATGGAAAACAATGATTTCTTGGGATTTAGGGAGGGGCCAAACCTTCTGCATTTTAAGAAGATTTTTCTCAAATGACAGTAGTGTTCTTTATTAGATATGGAAAAGACTGTGATGTCATACAAGTAGATGACTAAAAATTTATCTCTTTCCCTAATGAAGGCTATGTCTATGGCTCACTAAAAGGTCACTCCTGCATTCATCAATCCAAAGGGCATTTTGGCATACATGAATGTACCCCAAGGAGCGGTGAAGGCTGTCTTTTCTCTGTCTTTAGGCAGGACAAAAATTTGATTGTAACCAGAAAAACCATCAATCATGGAAATCCTGGATGCACCTGTCACCCTCTGTAGTATGTGTTCCATCTTTGGCAAAGGGTAGTTGACCTTCTTTGATCTCCTATTCAGGTTTCTGAAATCGACACAAAGTCTAATTTCTCGATTCTTTTTCCTTACCGAGACCAAGTTAGCCACCCATTCAGAATATCTTAAAGGCACAATGATTTGGGCGTCCAACAACTGCGTTATCTCTCTTTCCATAATAGGCAACGTCATAGGATTTATTTGTCTTAATTTCTTCCTAAATGGCCTGGCCTCTTCTTTCAATGGGATTTTGTGCTGAATAATGCTTGTATCGTATGTTCTAAGATCCTCATAAGTCCAGGCAAAAACATCAGCAAATTCTCCTAATAGCTCACCATATTCATCCCTTTGCTTCTTTGACAAGCTGCTTGACAACTTGACACATTTGGGATTCTCCTCTGTACCAATGTTGTAGTCAATGACATCAACATCCTCATTTGAGATTTTACCCTTCACTGCCACATCATTCCTGTCAAAAATCCTTTCCAAAGGAACTAGTTCGTTTGGGATGTGATTGATGGGTAGTTGGACAATGTGATGATTAGCGATATTTTTCAAGAAAACATCAGCCTGAGGATCTATGTCAGAGTCAGGATATTGATCGATGTGTAATTCAAAAAACTCATCCACAGTTTCCAGGAACCTTTTGACTTCAAAATCATCCTCAAATACCTTCCAATGCTTGACATTGTCAGGTATAGAGGGTCTGTATTTTACTTCTATATCATACCTGATCTTGGGTGGCAGAGGAACTTTGAAATTGCTTGCTGAAACAACCAGGGAATCAACCATGACATTTTTTTCTCTGGGCACAAAAGAAATGTTGAAAGTTGAGAAAAAACTATCAATGAGGTCCCATACTTCATTTATGTAACTTCTGAGCGGAGGGTGTTTGGTTTGGTAAATACTTCTGATTTGCTACACAATCAACTCAACATCTCCAAATATAGCTATTTCCTTTATCCCCATGTCTTTTACAACTCTCAAGACCAAAACAAGAGCTTCATACTCTGCCACATTATTGGTAGCTTCAAATTCTAATTTGTATGACAAAGATATGGTTTCCTGAGCAGGGGAAACAAAAACTACCTCGACACCAACACCTTCTCTAGAAGAAGCTCCATCAAAGAACATTTTCCATACAGAGGTGATCGGGGAAGAATCTTCAAAGGGGGGAATGGAATTCCAGATCCCAAGAAGAGGCTCAGAGGCATATGTGAGATGAAATAAGCTGGATCCCAAATCAATATCAAGGGCGAAGATAGGATGATTAGTGGGGTCTACCTCATCACTGACAATGTAGGCCAGTTGAGCTTCTCTGTACAATCTTCTGTGCTCCCCTCCAAAGACTGGAATGGTAGCATATGTGAGGTCCATCTGCAATGTTCCCCCAACTATTTTTATCCAAGATATTGACAATAACATGGCAAATTTGGGGGGGGACGTCAGCCACCACAATGTCCATAACCACACTTTTCATAGGCAATTGAAACAAGGTCACAACTAGATATTTGATGACCCCAAGGCACTGCACCCTGCTAGAGTCAATGGAATACAAGTCATGGTAAGATTTTGTGAATTCCAACCCAAGTTCTTCCATGAAATTTCTGGGCATGAGGTTATGGGATGCCCCATAATCCATCAGACAATTATGCAATACCTTATCATGTATGTTCAATGATGTGTAGAAGGGAGGGGATGAATCATCTCTATCTTCTACCATAGGGCCTAATATGACTGTTGTATTTTCATCTTGGAGGTTCACTGAGTCTTTAGAATGGCAGGGTGGCTTGGACTGCATCAATTTAGAGAGGGACCTTTTGAATCTTCATGTTTGACTAGCTCTGAAAGGGGCACAAGAATTCTGATTTTTTGAATTTCATGCTCAAGGTTAAAGGAGGAAGGAGGCTTCAGAATTTCCCTCACCTCTGGGACATGGTCTTTGGCTATTGGTGAGGGATTATGAGATTTCTTTTCCTTGTTGTTTTTTGCTACATCTTTAGCAGGTTTCTTTGCTCTGGAAGGATGATCAGGGATGTTAGACTTCCCTTCTTTCTTCTTAGACCCGAGGTTGTATTTGTTTGGACTATATTGGTCTTCTCCCCCTTACTCAGCTCATTTACTTTACTGTTCATGAGGAATTCCTCGTATGCAGATTGAGTTAAATGAGGAAATGGAGAGGTATCTCCAATACAATGAATTTCAGGGTCAAGCTCTTCTTCTTCCCTTCCCTCATCAATAACAAGGTTATTTTGGAGAGGAGCCTGAATTTTCTGATCATTTCTATCCCTGTCCCTTTGTTCCCTTGGCATAATCTGAGGAGCATTATTGTTCGACCTCTTGAAATTACCTCTGTTGTCAATGTTTTGTGGATTTTTGTATGTCTGCTTCCCTTCCATTTTCATCTTCTACATCTTTGCAGACATGGACTTTACCATTTTGGTCACTTCATCCACTTGAGGGTAATCTACAAAAGAACCAGAGGTTGAGGCCTCAGCTCTTCCTCTTCCCTTGTCTCTGTCAGATTTTCTTTTGAGCCTATCAACTGCCAACACATTGGATTCTACTTCCAGGGCTGCATCTTACATGTTAGCCAAGGAAGTAGATTTTATTTCTCTGAGCAGGAGGCAGAAATCAGGGTCAAAAGCACTAGCATAAGTGATTTTGGCAGGGGATTCTGTGGGTTTTATCTCAACAGGGATCTTATTGTACATCTTATTGAATCATTTGGAGAAGTCATAGACAGACTCTCCTTCCTTTCTCTTCGGACCCAAACTCTATGATATAATACATAAATTATTTTTTATCTCCCCACTGCCTCAGGAAAATATCGTCTAGAGCTTCAATCTTAGCAATAGATCCAGGGGCCAATTCCCTAAACCATTTCCTAACTTCTCCATCAAGGCTATGGACAAAAACTCTCATCCAGACATCTTCGTTTTCAATGTTCAGATTGTCTGCATAACTGTAGAAGGAAACAAGGTTCTCTTTAACAGTTATGTCTTCCTCTCCAGTGAACTTAGGTATGTATTTTAGGTAATTTCCAGTAGGGAGAGCATTAATGGGCTGAGGTAGGACTAGGGGGGCATATCTTGCAACCACTATGGCATCCATTCAGGTTTTAGGGGGATTAGCACTTGCCATAGGGATTTGAGGTGGAGGATAATTAGGTGGAGAAGGGGTTAGGATAAAGGAGGCTGGAACTAAGATTCCTGGGGGAAAGGGAAACAACAGAGGATATGAGGTAAAGGTCACAGGGCTGGGGGGAGCGGAGGCTTCTCTTTCCTCCAAATCGGTAAATCTAATAGGAGGAGGGGTGGTAAAGCCTGGGGTAGGAATATCTTCTGAATTTCTAGGTCTAGACTAGGCTACAACGTCAGGGGAGATAGGAGTGACAAATCTCTCTCCCTCCAATCCAAGACCAGGAGGGGAAAACTCAACAGGAACACTCACAAAATTTAAAATTTGAGAAACTCCAACGGGAGGTCTGATAGGAAAATGAGAAGCAGATATCAAAGTTTCTAAAGGAGGGCAATGACAATCATCAGAAATACTTGGCTCAGTAGTAGAAGTTCCTTCTTGAGGGACCTTTCCCTTTATGATAAGTTTCTCTAGATCTGCTTCAGGTGTTGCTAAAGGTAGCTGGGGAGTAGACCTCATATGTCTGCCTCTGGAAGCCACAGCTGAAACCGTGAGGTTGCCAGTGGAGTCGTCACAATGAATTCGCCATAGTGGAGTCGCCAGGTGCATAGTTTCAATCTTTGATGTACTAATCTCCTATGCACCTTCAGAACCAGTAAGCTTTTTCATTCAATCCCATGGAAAATATTCAACTTCGTCCCCGACAACGATGCTAGAAATGTTAGCACCAGAAGTCACCCCTGGATTGCAGTAGGGGTAAGCCTGATACCCATCAGTTTGTATGTCACAATGAAATGATTTAATGGTGGCCTAATGTATGCATACTTGGGATATATTGCTTTAACTCAGAAAACTGGGCTAGCATGCATAAGCAGGTGAGGTCTTGGTCTAACTTTAGTCAATGATTTGTTGTAAAAGGTGAGTAGGGGGAAGAATTGGTGAGAAGATGTAAGGGCCTGCTATGGACCTCCGGTCTTCCAGTAGCCTAAGGAAGAAAATCTTCGAGAACAAGATCCTCTTGGACTCAAAGTTTCATACATTAAGATATGTCTAAACGACACAGCTACAACAACATGATGATCGAACCTACATCACAATGTTGCTGTAACAACTCGACTGGATCCTCCAGTTCCAAGCTACTCAGTATAAGAGGGGAAAAGGTAACACAAGAAACTGATCAAAACTGGTGAAGATATTGCAGTGATCAAACTTGCTTCACAACAACACCACCACCCTTGACTGGATCCTCCAATTTCGAGTGTTTTAACACAGAGTTTACAAAGAGATGGAAAGAAGCTGACTTTCATTAAACAAGAAGTCTCAAATACATAGCATAACCAGAGAACCAGAGGCCTCGTTAAAACTTTACAGTCAGGAGCCTAGCTCAACCATCGACCCTAACAAAATGGAAAAAATGCCTACAAATACTTAGAACTGGCTCCCCCTCTGAAGGCACAATCACATCACGAGTTTAAGGCTTTGTGTTGGTGAGTTTTTTCTGTCAGGCTGCGCATGTAGACGATGGTCAGACTGCCCATGCAGTCTTCTGTTAGAAGTGATCTCTATCAGAATGGAATGAAAATCTTGTTCCACGATTTATCTTTCTCCGGTCTTCTATTTATGGAAGGAGATGATGTCTCATCCACCATCCTTGTTTTCATTAAATGCTTCATCAGGATCGGAGAGTCCCAAGTCAAATTTGCATAGGCAAGGGGGTTTGATTTAAGGAGAGGGTGACACGTTAGTGGGGGCCCCGCACTTTAAAACCACCAACTCAGACCCCCCTCTTCATTAGAGGAAAAACATCGCGCGGGGGGGTGGGGGGGGGGGTCCCATATGACTCTTGCACCGTAGATTTAGGCGCGTGGATTTTGACCATCCAGATCCATGTGCCTCTTAGTGTGACGCGCCTGCGCACACAAACTTAGGATAAGTGGGTTTTTAACCCACTTCTTGCCATTTTTTTGCCAAAGGGGTCCATTTCTTAGGAAAACACCCCCTTTACAAGTTAATGTGATAGCATAAATTATATAACATCCATATTAATAATTATTAATAATTGATTAAGTTGATTTTAGTTTTTTTTTCAATTATATTTCATAAATCAATTTTGACTTCAAATTTATCAAGATGGAAATTTGTCAAAAGTAAACATTTAATTTTTATTTTTAAAATTCCCATAAATAAATAATGTTTATAGTGGTATTGTGTTATACATGTTTATGGATTTTAGGTTCTTAATTTGTTTAGATAAATCCTCATAAGTAATTGAAATTATAAAAGTTGATTAACTTGATTTTAGTTTTTTTTCCATTTATATTTTAGGTAGTCCCTTGATCATGGTAGGTAAATGACTTCAAGTAGTATATAATACACCCTTATCGAGGCTGAAAAGAAAAGGATAGTCTCAGAGCGGATAAACTTCATTACCTTTAATAGGTCTCGATCTCCTCCCCAACACTTTGTCTCGTGATTTCTTCCAACTCTCAATGTTGTCCTACCTCGATGTCATAGACTTGAACTTGCTATCATTCTCGACGTTAAAACTCCATAGGACCACAACTGGAAACCCCAAGCATAATACCTTTCTCCACTTGCCCAGTAGATATCACCAGGGGCTTAATTGCGTGGGGATAGCTTCTGGTTACAACCCCAATGTAGAGGAGTACTTGCAATTGCTACACGCTGATGTGTGTCCTCCTCTTTGCACCATGTGCTCAAATTTTTTGGGGGTAGACCTCTGTTAATCTCCGATCAGTTTACCCATGTGCAATCGACCATAGTCGTCGATCTTGCCTTTCCAACGCACAATCAGATTGACGTCTCCTCTATCGGCGATCAAAGCTTAGTCCTTGATTCACTGTCCTCCCGATCCAGTCTATACACCTACTGGGAGATTGAGACCACTAGGGTCTTGGCCTTACACCTTCCAAATTTACCAATATCCCGATTCGGTATATTTTATTTATATTCCTTTTTCTTAATTTTTTTAAACTTTGGAATAGAGCCTTGGAATAGAGCCTAGGGAAACCCATCGGGCACTTCCCCTCATTTTGAGGATAGTAAAACACATTTTGTAGAAAGACGAGGATTTTTATCAATAGCTTGCTCGTTTAAGAGCTCAATATGTCACTTGTAGGAATTGAACCTGAGTAGGGGGGAAAACACCCCTCAGCATAAACCACTCGGGCTAAACCCAATTGACATATTATGTTTTTCTTATATTATTATTATATTATAGTTTCATAATATATTATTTTGTTAATTGTTTATACTTTTATGTGTATGAATATATTATTTTAAGGATTGTGAGTGATATTTTCATTCTTTGCAGATACATAAAACTACTTATATATGTATTTTTTTCCATATAAATATATTATTTATATGATATTTAGTATTTTAATGTAGTTTTTTTTTATGATTGAGAGTAATATTCTCATTCTATGTAGATAAATAAAACTATTTATATGCATTTGTTTTTTGTCCTGTAGTGTTTTCATTATTTTTATGTATACAAATATATATTTTTAAATGTTTATTATTTTTATGTATACAAATTATTATTATTTTCATTATCTTATGTATACATCTCCTAACTTATAAGGACAATACTGAATAACTCTATCATAATTTTACAACTAACCTTTTCACTTCTATTAACAAGTTCTCTTTCGAGGTGTCTTGTAAAAAGAATAATAGAATGACCAACCCTTGGTATGATAAATAATGTAAAATTTCTAGGAAAGTCATTAGGGATTCTTCTAATGAGTACTTAAAACTCGATAAGATCAATACTTACAAATCCCTAATTAAAAGGAAAAAAAATGTACTATATCAATAAAAGGCAAGAGCAACTTTCACAACTATCTAAGCTAGATCCCAAGAAGTTCTGAAGCCAAATTCTAAACCGCAATACTAAAGAAAATAATATGATTCCCTTAAGGGACTGAAATTCCTACCTTAAAAGTCTTTACGAGTTCCCTAATGCCATGGAAACCATTCCTATTATCCCTACAAAGGATGCAATTTTTTCTTTAGATGACATAGAGTTCGGGGTTAAGAGACTTGCAAATGGGAAAGCTAAGGACATTGAAGGTTACCGAGCTGAAATTTTTATAATTGGAGGGCCTATCCTTATCCCTCACATACACAAGATCTTCAATTTAGCAGTCAAGCAGGGCTTCCCTAAACCCTGGATGTAAAGCTTGATTGTTCCTATTTTTAAAAATGGGGATATAAACATTCCCTCTAATTATAGGACCATTATGATTAGTCCGATTTTAGCCAAGCTTTATGGAATTATTTTGGAAAAGAAGATTAGCCTTTGGCTAGAAAGTCACGGTAAAAGAGCTAAAGTCCAACCCGTGTTTAGAAGATATCATTCAACTATGGACCATCTTGTTACCTTTAGTATCATTGTAGAGGAGTTCCACAATGATAAAACCAATCTTTTTTGTTGTTTTGTTGACTTTAGAAAATCTTTTGACATGGTTTTGAGGATAAACCTTTGGAATAGGTTGGAAGAGATCAGAGTGCCTCTCGAGTTGAGGGTTGTTGCAATAAGGAGGTATGAGAACGTTATTGCTAAGTTTAAAAACATCGAGGGCTTGTCGAAAGATATTAACTGCAATATTGGAGTCAAACAAGGTTTTCCCTTGTCCCCTACCCTTTTTGGCATATACATTGACAAGTTATAAGATTGTTTGGAAAAATCAGGTTGTGTCATCCCTACTCTCACTGGTATATTCATCAATATTCTTCTTTATGCTAATGATACCGTTCTTATGGAAAGGAGTCCCCATGATCTTGAAAACCAACTAAGAATCCTCAAGGATTTTTGCTCCAATATGGGTATGACTGTTAATACTGATAAGACTAAGGTCATGATTATTAAATACAATAAAATCACTTCATACAAATATCTTGGAATTGATATTCACCACAAGCTCAACTGGAATTATAGCATTGAGAAAAGGATTATTGTGTAAATCTTATTATGGGCTTGAAAACAATTGTAATTCAACTGATCTTTGGATTTGAGATAAGAAGAAACTCCTCTTTGAGACTCTTGTTACACCTATTATTCTTTATGAATGTGAAGTCTGGGGTTGTAGTATCTCTCATGAATCCTGGAGAAAGATAGATCAAATACAAACAAATTTTATAACCAATAATCTCAAAATTAAAGGAAATACAACCTATCCCATCCTCCTCTTAGAAACAAGCCTCTGCCCCATTGAGAGCACGACTATGAATAGATACCTAATGTATAAGAACAAGTTAAACAACATGGAATAAAATAGGATTCCTAAAATTGCTTCAAAATCGAGTCGTAACCACCATCGACTCAAGCGAGGATGGCATAAAGATGCCCAGCCTTGGCTAAACTATTGGGGAATCATGGAAGACACCATTTTGCAGAATAAAGATACTATTAAAAATATCATCAAATCAAAATTTAAGGAGAAAATGTGGTGTGATAAAGAGTTAGAGGAAAACATAAAGTTAAGGTATTATAAGGATGTAATCAACCCTATTCCAGAAGATCAAAATTATCTATCTGTTTTGACGAGTGTAAAGAAAAAAATAAGCATTTCTAATATAAGAGAAAATTCTCACGAGCTCCAAAGTGAAACTGGGTGTTGATCAATTCCTAAAACACCATGGGATGAAAGAGTGTGTCACCTTTGTGACACTAAGAAGGTTGAAGATGAAAAACACTTTCTCTTAGATTGTCCAGCCCATACCTAGATTATATCTCATTTTCAAAATATTTGTCACACTACCAACCTTCCTAACCTCTTAACTCAACAAAACTATGATGATCTTGGGAAGATTCTCTTTATGCTTTTCGAGCACAAAAACAAAATTCTAAAGAATCACAAGTAATCACTTACCCTCTTAAGGTCTGATAGACCAATTCGGTCTTAGTGGACGTTAATCATCGTCATCATCATCATATTGTTTTAAATGTTTATTATTTTTATGTATACAAATATATTATTTTAAATGTTTATTTATTTTAAAACACGCCTGGACGAGGCTGATACACAATTAGATCAAGATGTCGAGGTACTGGGGCACCTAACCACTATTCTCTAATAATTTCTCTGCAGTTATATGTTGGTCCAGATATGTTGAATTGATTTGGGCCGTTGATCTCTACGCTGATGAACGACTAGGGTTCACTCTATTCTAGGAGTGTAGATCCATTCTTCTTCTGCTATTCAGATGACGATAAGTTCATATAGCTTCGCTCCTGGTTGTGATCTCTTTCCTCCATTTTTTTTATCCAATTTTGGACTACAAAATTCATAGGAATTTTGCCAAGACTCCTCAATCTCAATCTCAATCTCTTAACCACATAATTAATTAAACACGCAGACATGCATAACAAGAAATTTCAATGATATCTACAACAAAACAAAATCACAAATATGGATTTTATTGAATTCGAGTTCGAACATTTTCGACCGACTACATAGTTTTATGTTTCACTCTCTCGCACTCTATATTTTAACAAATATTTTTTTTTTAAAATTTTTGTTGGCACTTTTCATTAATCCTTCATTAACCTTGATTTATATTTAAATTTAAATTTATATGTCTTTTTTACGATAAGGAAAACTTTAAAAATGTAGCACTTGTTTATTGTCATGTTACTTATGGAAAATGTGCTTTGATGTACTTAATTTAAGCTCTTAAAAAATTAATGCTTTAAAAACTCTACTAATAATAGTCATTAGGTGCTTCAAAATATGGTTGATGCATGACACAATATTGAAAGCTAAAATTTCACTACTTTAAACTACATACAATTACTAAAAAAAATATTAAGAGGTAGATATAAACAATTTTGATGTTTTTAATTGTTTATTAATTAATTTATTTTAATTAAATAAATAAAATTGATTTTTTATCCATTTTAAATTATATTATATTATTTTTTTAAAAATTAAAAAATTATTATTATTATTAATTTAAAAAATTATATAACATTAAATAAATAAATATAATTATTTAATTATCTTGTATATCCATTAATTTAATTGTATTGTTTTATTTTATTTTGTATAAAATCTAAGGGACATCTTTTAATTTTTTAATTATCTATTAATTAATTGGCCTGATAAAAGGGCCCGGGGGAGAAGTAAGGTGAAAGGGATCCACGTGGGAGGTGCATCTGCTATTGGAGTTAACGCCCTTGCCAGCCCGTGTCTTTATTTCACGAAGGAAAGATGAGGTGCATGGATCTAACTTTCCAAAATGCCATCTAACTTTCCTTTCTTGACAAGCTCCCTTATTCATTATACCTTCAATCTTATCTTGGATCTTGGTATATGGGCTTCCATGGAATTATCATTGACCCTTAGTGTTCTTAAAGGGTCCCTTAGAATGGTGTCTTATTTTTTTAATTTATGAATTAATTTAATTAAATAAACAGAGTTAGTTATTTA
>JASDQU010435707.1:28756-47665 GCA_032191745.1 Picea mariana
GACTTCATTTCATTAATAACAAATGACTGAAATATCCTTACAGACAGAATGGAAATAAACTAGCTAGGGCGCTGGTAGCTTATCTCTGAGAAGAGATGTGGTTGCTACTCGCATCCATGAGAAGATGATTACAATGAGGCTCTAGAGGCATTTTTACAATAGACGAGAATGCCAAAAGTCATAAACATCCAAAAACCTAACCCTAGGAGATGAAGTGCCAAAAGTCATGTGGGCCCCGTTTGGGTAAGTTAGTACATCAACTTCCCGGGGTCGTAACTTCTGCATATGATCTTCGTTTTAGGCGTGTGATAGCTCGTTGGAAAGGTATCGTAGAGGAGATTCATTTTGGGGGCTCAATTATGCCTCAGAATATCATTGAGAACCTCAATCTCAAAAAACCTTCATTTAGGCCCTCAAAATGGCCCCGAAAGTTAAAACCTGCTAAAAATAGTAAATTGCCAAAATTGCCAGAAAACTGTTTTGAGCCAGTCGAAAAAGGTGGGTGGCCACCGATATCCACCTGGATCACGTTGAGACCACAATGCAAATTCTTGTTTCTTGTTGCGCTATGTACATGTTGCAGTCAAAATTTTTGAGGTTCCAGCGAAAATTGCAAGCTGAGAAGCATCTTGCAGATTGGGAGATCACTTGCATTTGAAAAAACCAATCCATTAATATACATTGCTATGAATACTATTTAGATAAATATGAAAACTTTGTTCATTGATAGATGCTAGTATGAAAAATATTGAAATAGATATCATAACTTTGTCTTGGCCAATACTTGCCCAGTTATCTAGGCACCAGGCCCCGGGTTCGCGGTACCCAGCACCTATGTCCCCTGTTTCTTCATATACATGTTGCATCAAAACAACATCAGTGATTTGTTCCTTTCCATACTTGGCCAATTTTATGCCCGTCGCTGCAGGGCCGGCGCTTGTGAACCCAGTTACCTATCGTTCCACAATATACATCTTGCACTGAAAAGATCCGTGATCTACAATTTCACAGCAGGTTCCTCATACACATTGACTTCATTCAAAGTATCTATTGCTACTTTCGATCCCTAGCAACTTTGCATCATTCCTGATATACATCAACAATGCTCTTACTAGTGACAAGTGGATAAAGTGGTACGAAAGATACCTTTGTCATCTGCAATTCATGCTTTAACATCTTCATCTATATCCTCGCACGACGTATCCAACCGAGTGCTATTCCTTTCCATACTTAGCCAATTTTATGCCCATCATTGTGGGGTCGGCGCTTGCAAACCCTGATGTTCTTCTGCAAGATACTTAGTGCTGTGGGGCCGACACTTACGAACCCAGCTTCTTATTGTTCCACAATATACATCTTGCACTGAAAAGATCTGTGATCTACAATTTCACCACGGGTTCCTCGTACACATTGACTTCATTCAAAGTATCTGTTGTTTCTTTCCATCCCTAGCAACTTTGCATCCTTCTTGATATACATCAACAATACTCTTACTAGTGACAAGTGGAGAAAGTGGTATGAAAGATACCTCTGTCATCTGTAATTCATGCTTTAAAATCTTCATCTATATCCTCACATGACGGATCCGACCAATCGCTTTTCCTTTCCATACTTAGCCAATTTTATGCCCGTCGATGCGGGGCTGACGCTTGCGAACCCTGATGTTCTTCTACGAGATACTTAGTTCTTTTTCCCTTCTCTTGTTCCCGTATATTATCTACAATTCCACTTCCAACACCTCTGTCCTTTTTCCCTTATTTTCTTCCCATGTATTATGGAACTATAAAATATGGACATGATATTCTATAAAGCACGCACAAATTTTGCATTCCATACCTTGTGGCATTTTCGATCGCGGGTTCTCGGGCGCGCAGGTGAGCTCAAAAATGGGGCTCCATTGTTCTGTAGCCTACAAATAGCACCCAGAATTCTGTGATATACAAACTGACAAGCGAATCTGCGGACTGGCTGAATCCACATTGCACTTCTATTGTTTTGTGTCCTCCAAACAACACTCCCAGTTCTGCGATATAGAAATTAACACACGGAATGCAGAAATGGATAAGTGCAGATTGCCATTGTTTACAGATGCCAATCCCTGTGAAGTATCTAACAGTATCTAAAAATTTATTTACAATACTAAATTAGCACTTATTAGTGACAATTGGAAACAGAGGTATGAAACAGTTGGAATTGCAGTCTCCGCAATATACAAATTGACTATCGGACATCGTCCTCTCTTCCGTCTTATAGATTATGCATTCAAATGTTCAGACCAATACAATTAGAAGGTTCAGGGCTCGCCTCCTCTGCGGATACCTTCTCATCCTGTTTTGGATCGTCCTTTTGGTGGGTTCACGAAATATGCATCTCCAGCGTTGGCGGGTTGGCATATCTTTATTTCCATCTATACAATCAGACGACAAATCTGACCGACCATTGTTGCTTTCGATACTTGGCCAATTTTATGTCCATGGTTGCCGCGTTGGGACCAATTTCAGTTCCATCTATATTCTCACATGGAGAATTGAACCGGCAGTTGTTCCTTTTCATACCTACCGACATTTCTTATCATGGGTTCTCGGGCGGGCGGGCTCAAAATTGGTCCTCCATTGTTGCGTGTGTTACAATTAGCACCCAAAATTCCGCGATATACAAATTGAGAAGCGGAGCTGCGGACTGGCTGACTCGACATTGCACTTCTATTGTTCCGTGTCCTCCAAATAGTCCTTCAAGTTTCACGATATACAAATTTACACATTGAATGCAAGGCTGGCGGGGTGGAGATTGCCATTGTTTACAGATACTAATCCCTATGAAGTATTTAACAGAATCTAAAATATTATTTTCAATACTAAATTACCTCTTAGTATTGACAACTGGACACAAGTACGGGTCCGACATCATCCGCTCTTCCAACATCATCCACTCTTCCGTGTTACAAATTATGCATTCAAATTATTTACTCCAGTCCTTCGCAATATACAAATTAGCTACCAGGTTCACATCTTGGATTGAAAATTTCCCTTATCTACAATTCCACCGCCGACTCCTTTCTCCTTTTTCTCTTTTCTTCTTCCCCTGTATTATGGCTCTCATTATATCCATGTATATGATCACACCTTAGAAAATTTTATGTCCACGGTTATTGCGTTGGCAGTCTACAATTCTATCGCGTGCTTCTCGAACTCGCAAGCTTCATTGTACCATGGTTGACAAATGTGCTTCCTAATATACATTTTCTATGCTCTTACTAATGGCTATTACAAGTGACAGTTGCACATAGAAATATGAAGCAGTTCGCATCCAGCCATTCACAACATAGAAATTGACTACCGGGTTCCGGCATTGTCCCCTCTTCCATGTTACAGATTATGCATTCAAATGTTCTGAATAATACAATTTGACCATCCGGACCTCTGAACCTATTTTGGATCCTCCTATTCACGGATTCACGAAATCTCAAATTCTTAGTCAATGTTTCAGGTTAGCGCATTTGAAGTTTGTTGCTTCTTCTTCCCTGATATGCATATTGCACTCAAAATTTCCGTGATTTACATTTCCACCACGGACTCGTTGGTCCTTTTTCCCTTTTCTTCTTTCCTTGTATTATCGCTTTGTGGTTATATACATAGTCGCCTTTCTATAAACATGGGTTCCAGCGTTGGCGGGTTGAGATATCTTTATCTCCATCTAAATAATCACATGACTCCTCCGACCGACCGCTATTGCTCTCCATACTTAGCCAATTTTATCGCCACAGTTGGCGGGTTACGCGTATTGTAATCAAAAAGTTCTGAGACATACAATTTGACCCTGGCGCCCTCACCTTCAACAATTGTACCTTGCAACCCTATTTTGTAGTGGTTTTTTTCCCCTGCCTGTGACCTCCGTACTTTCTTGCTATGCAATTAGAAACCTTTGATGTTAACAGGTCACCATACAGGAACCGTCAACATTGTCATTAATGGGCGAAAAACTCGAGGAGATATCCCATTATTACGCATTAAACCAAGATGTGCGGAAAATTATTTTTTCCCTTCCGATTGTTCATCTCCAACACGTGTCGTCGTGTTGGGCTGCTCAAGAAATCTACAATGCTTAATCGCTCATTGCAATATCCACCATGTTCGCATTTCTATATATGCAATTAGTAGTATTTAATGTTAACAACGCATCATGCAACAGCCATCCAGATTTCCATTAATCAATGAAAGTCTCGAGGACATCTCCCATTCACACGCTTTCGACCAAAATTTGCGCAGGGTTATATTAGCCCTTCCAACCTTTCATTTCATTCATCATCTGGAACAAATAAATGTCTTTGTAGACCTATGGCAGTGGGTCGACAGCAGTTTTGTGGAGATACAACAAATATGTTCACAGAAGAGGATCAAAGGTTCCAGTGGTCCAGGGCATACTTTTACTATTCATCTCGTTCCGCCCAGAACGAAGTGATTTGGACCTCTAGAATTGCTCATGTAGGTTGTGTCCCTGAGGTTTTTTACTGTAAGGAGGTGGTCTCTTCGTGCGTCGAAAAATATATTCCAGGACAAACAATTATTCCACTGCACGACCATTCTCATGTTTCTTTGTCACCTCAGCTCTTCCGCGAGATGTTGAAATTGTCGAAACCAAAATTAACGTTCAGAGGAAAAGACTGCAAGCAGTTTCTAGAAAAACATCATAACGGGTTGGACATCTTAGCCGACTTCCTCGAAGACCTAACAATAGTTCCTGAAGATATCACAAGGCTGCAGGTAAGTTCCTTTAGAAATCCATTCAGGAAAATTGCTTGGTTGTTTACAAGAATAGCGGGACAAGCATCCACAACAAGCATTTCCCATATAATTATTTATATTTTGTATTTCATAGTCAAGGAACAATATATTTTCAATTGGGGAAAGATAATCTCCATTGAACTCTATTCCCAGTTGTCACAATTCAAAGAATCGAATAAATTTTATATGTCATCCTACTTGATTTTCACAATTGTGTATTGTTGCCCAATTCCAAAACTTTCTCTTTCCAATAAAATAAACTATGGATTCGACCCAGTAACATTCTGGCATGACGCGCTGTGGAGACACAAGGCCTCCCATTGTTTTTATGAATTTTTTAATGGCTTTGTCTCAGTTTTCAAAGATTTACTGTTAGTCAAGGATGCTTCGCGAATGTCTGGCCAGGCAACCAAGTTTTTGAACAGGAAGGGAACACTTGAGCAAGAGGAAAATCACAGTGTCCTCATGGTCTTTGGCTCTAAGGAAAATCCTGCCTTCCTTCCATGCCACATCACAGACAAGATGTTTGTTGCAGAAATAGCAAGGTAATACAACCACTGGTTGCATTTTTTCCATGACAAGAAAAAAAAATAGTTCATTCCTCTACCCTGGAAAGTCGAAGACTTCGTGTGTGGAAACATCAACAAGATTGAGAAGTTCGCTGCCCATTTCAAGAAATTGAACCTAACGTACGCTGAAAGGATAAAAGGATTCAACCCTAATGGCATTTTTCGAGAACATTTACTGGGTGTTGGCTTTTACACCTCTTTTATCCATACACACCTAACCCAAGACAAGAACAGTGTCGACAACAATCCTGCTTTTGTCGATTGCGACGCAAAGAGATTGCAAAGCACCACTGAATTATACAGACAACATGGAAAATTATCTAGTGAGAAGAGTACCCAATCCCCCACCAGCACTCCCAAGAGCACAACATCATGGAGCATCGCTTCGACGGTCCACCCCAGTAAGAAAGAAACCCAGAAATATTCATATGGAGGAGGAGATATGAACCCTCCTCGCATAAATATTGATATTACTCACAAAATTCCACTGATGAAGAAGAGAAAAAACAATGCAGGGCAGGCGGAGGAACCCCAAATTGAAAGTGGAAAACTACAACTTGAAATTGAAGCTGAGCACATGTAGAAAATTGGGTCATCTGCGGTGGAATTATCGGACACTGAATTTTTTGACATAGATGAATCCTTCGTAATCCAAATCATTATTTTTTACAGCCAATCCAAAATTCTGGTCATTGAAAAGAGAGATGTAACAAAGAGGAAAGGAAAATCTCGCGCAGAGATTAACTTTAGTGAAATGTCACCATCCCAAATTTGCCAATTTCACCAGGGAACCGGTGACATTCTTCGTGATTCCATTGGAGGAATTGAGATAGAAAATGCCAATATGAAATAGCACCTCAACGAATTTGAGCAGGCTTTCCTTGCAACTCCAAAATTTTCCAGTCCTTCGGCAAAAATCGTGCCTGCTACCATTGCAACGAAGATGAAAGTATCCTCTACCCTCCTTGCATGCTCTAGATCCCTTGTAGAGAATAACATCAACAAAAGAATGCAGTTAATTATTGAAGCTTGGGAAACATTGCAAAATTTAGTTTCCTTCAGAAAGAAGGCCAATGATTTGTTGGAACAATTGGAGATGAATTTAAAAAATGAATAAATTTTATGTGATCAGGTACTGGCCCCTTTTGCCAAATATGTCGACAACACATCAGAACTGAAAAGAAGACAGGAGAAACTCCCCTCGCCAAAGCGCATCAAAAATGTAACAGCATGCTGGAAAAAGAAAGTTGACAACTTGCAGCTCATTGTCAAGTCATGTAAACAAGTCATATCAGAAAAGGAAGATTTATTCACAAGCCTGCTCCAGCTGGACTTAGCCGAAACTACCAACGAGGTTCAAGATCCTAACTTAATTCTCAAATCCTTGTCAATCACCAAAGAAGCCTTCAAGGAACAAGTTGATATTTTAAGGGGTTGTCTTTCGAAAAGTTTTACAGCATACTTGAACATCGTCTAAATGAGCACGAGCGTTGGGTACTGGACTATGCCTCACACAATGAACAAATTGAATAGACTCTGCATAGTATTTCAATGGATCTAAGGAAATTAGAAAACAACCTTTACGACATGGAAATTCGGGATGAAACCAACACAGCCCCCATGAAAATCTACATCGAAGAATGGTTCCAAGAGAGAATGGACGGCCTCGTCCAGGAAGGGCAACAGCTGATCAACAGGACTACAATGCCCATCGACGACAACAACAAAAACGCATCAGCTTCATAGTAAGTTTATACTGCCATCTTGTTTTGTTTACCAATCCAGTTTAAGTCTATGATGTCATCTTCTCTTCTTTATCAATCCACTTATGTCCTCTTTCAATAGAAAATTGTAACCAAACACTCTTAACTTCCAATTTCTTCTTTTCAGGTCTTCCTCTCTACCGTCACGCACTTCTTTCAACGTTCCTAATTCGTGTACTTATTTCTTTTTATGGTACGTGGGAGCCCCAATCCCAGTCTATATGAAAAACGCATTTAAATTTCTAGAAACATGTAACAAACATTATTAATTTTTGATAAATTCCAAAGAAAACTGATTCGACAATGCCCTTATTGTATACTAAATTTTGGGTTTCCAGGAACCTTTCTTGTTTGTTCCAAATAAAACTAATTCGGATATGATACATTTCTTGTCTCCTAATGTATGCTAATTTTTTGGTCTTCAACGACGTTGATGTTTTAAATGTTGATGTAATTTCTAGAGATATGTAACAGACATTATTTATTTTATAATAAGTTTGTATAGTTCGCAACGCCACTTCTTAATTTGTATATCGCGGAACACTCGATGTTATTTGTAGGGCACAAAACAACAGAGGCCCATTTTTTAAACCACCAGCCTGAGAACTCGTGATCCAAAAACTGGTGAAGTATGGAATGAATGCTCCCTGCATGCTCTATAAAACATGTACAAAGAAAACTAATTCGACAATGCTATATCTTTTTTGTCCAAGAAAAGCCTTAGTTTTAAAGCAAGCTAATTCGGGAAAACGTTATTACTATTCTATTGTATAACAAACATTAATTTTTTGTAAATTTCTATAGTCCGCAACTCCACCTGTCATTTTGTATATCGCAGAACTGTCAGTGCTATTTGTAGGCCACAGAACATCAGAGACTCAATTTTGAACCCGCCAATTTCTAGAAACATGTAACAGACATTATTAATTTTTGATAAATTTCAAAGAAAACTGATTCGACAACGCCCTTATTGTATACTAAATTTTGGGTTTCCAGGAACCTTTCATGTTTGTTCCAAATAAAACTAATTCGGATATGCTACATTTCTTGTCTCCTATTGTATGCTAATTTTTGGTCTTCAATGACGTTGATGTTTTAAAAGTTGATGTAATTTTCAAAGATATGTAACAGACACGCAACGCCGCTTTTCAATTTCTATATCATGGAACTCTCGATGTTGTTTGTAGGGAACGGAACAAAAGAGACCCATTTTTGAAACCACCAGCAGGAGAACCCACGATCCAAAAACTGGCAAAGTATGGAATGATTGCTCCGTGCATGCTCTATAAAACGTGTGCAAAGAAAACTAATTCGACAATGCTATATCTTTTTGTCCAAGAAAATACTTGGTTTCAAAGCAAACTAAACTCTGCTTGTCATTTTGTATATCGCGGAACTGTCAGTGCTATTTGTAGGCCACGGAACATCAGAGGCCCAATTTTGAACCTGCCAGCCCGAGAACCCGCGATCCAAAAACTGGCTAAGTATGCAATGAGGGCTCCCTGCATCCTCTATAAAATCTCTTCCCCATACTTTATAAAAGTAGAAATTGCGTATGTATAAAACTAAATATCTACTTTATACAAGTACATATTTTGTATGTATAATTTTTTTATTTTTGATGAATTTCTATAGTCTGCAACTCCACTCCACGATTTCTGTATCGCAAAGAACATCAGAGGCCCAATTTTTGTATCCCAGAACTGTCGGTGCTTTTTGTATATCACCAGCCCGACAACCCGTGATCCATTACAAAAGTACATATTTCCTTTGTATAAAAGTATTTCAATGTATTTCAACTTTCTAGCCACATGTCTGTACTAGGTCGCATTTACTCTCATCCCAACCTGGTAGGGACTCTGCTGCCATACAACTTTGTTTTAAATGTTATATGCTTTTCTTATTTTATAGCTTTCTTTTTTTAACTCTTGTTTAATATAAATAAGAATAAAGAAAACAACTTATTATAAATATGATTTAAAATGTTTCATGATTTTCTTAATTTAAATTGTTTTTTAATATATAATTTAAGAATTTAAAAAAAAATACACATAATCACAATTAAATATTATTGTACTAGAGGTAATCAAAATAAACAATAATAATTCAATATGAACAATTTGATTTTAATATATAAATCTTCAAATTAAAATAATAAATTCCTTAAATCTACATTTCAATTTAAATTTTCATGATTATCTATTATACTTTTATAACATTATAACATCATAAATGCACATTAAAATTATATATTTAATTTCAATTTTTTATTTATTTTATAAGGATAGAAATAAAAAAATCGTAAATAATTTTTTACACTTTTAAGGTTTGATAGATCAATTCAATCTTAGTGGATGTTAATCATCATAATAATATCATAAATACACAAAAAATATTTAATTTCAATTTTTTATTTATTTTTAATATTAACTTATTATGAATATAATCTTAAATGTTTAATACTTTTATTGATTTATGATTTTATTATTTAAATATTTTTAATATATGTTAAATTTTAAAAACAAAATTCAAAAAATACAATGCATAATTTTTGTAATATTTGATAAAGATGATATGAAAGAAAACACAATTTTTAAATATATAATTTTATATTTTAAAAAATAAATACACTTTATGGAACTTAATTCACAAAATCTTTAACCACAATTAAATATTATTGCATTTAGATTATTAAAATAAATAATAGTAATAATTTAATATGAACAATTTGATTTTAATATATAAACTTCTGAATTCACATAATAAAATCATTAAATTTATGTTTAAACTTAAATTTTAATATTTCATTAATATACTTTTATAACATCATAAAGTATTTAATGCACGAATTTAAGGTCGCGGCTCTGGAAGAATTTTCAAGTTAGGGTTTGATAGTCGTGGTCTCAGTAGTGGCCAGCATGGTCACCAAAGGGGGAGGGAACGCAACCCCCTCATACAAACAGGTAGTGGTGGACAGAGGGAAAGGCCCATGAGGCAGCGGTTTCAAAGAACCTCTGACAGGCACCTCGAGATCAGGATCAGAAAAGAACCAAGAGGGAAACCAAGGAAAAAGTGATCACGTGGGGGAAGGAGCTAGAGAAGCCCAGAACGATGCACAAACAACGAAAAACCCCAGTGGGGTAGAGCGGTGCAACTCATGTAAACCTAAAACATCATTGATACCCAAGGTTATACTGGAAGACCCCCAAACGCAACTCTTCGGGGATCAGATGAAGACGCATGCACTTATCTGCAAGTTCATGGGCCTGTGGCCCACAAAACAAACACTGTGCAACTGGATAAAATACCATTGGAAGCCAAGTGGAGAAGTGGAACTCCACCTGGGCTCGAAAGGTTTCTTCATTGTGGTCTTTATGAACTTGGAGGAAAGGGATAAAGTCTTTGACGAAGGGCCATATTTCCATGCCTCAGCGGGGTTGTACATTCATCCATGGAAGGAAAACTTCTCCATGGAGAAAGAAACCTTTAAAAATGTCCCAGTATGGCTAAGGATTTACTCCTTACCACTAGACTACTGGCTTCCATCCACCTTCGAAGCCATAGGGAACAAGCTTGGAAAATATGTCAAGATATCAAAAGCTACTCTAAAAGGAAGATATACATCCTGCGCAAGGATATGCATTGAGATGGATGTTTCGGGGGCACTCCCGGAAGCCATAAGGTTGGAGTTTAGGGATGAGGAATGGATACAAAGCATAGACTATGAGCAATTCCTATTTCGATGCAGAAGATGTCATGAACATGGACACGTACTAAAAAAATTCCCTCTTAACAAAAAACAAGAAGCGAAAAACACAAAGCCACAGCAGGATGAGGATGGTTTTGTGAAGCCAAATCACAAAAGTAGAGGAAACAAGAGACAAGGCAAGGCCCCAACAGGAAGCAACTTGGAATCCAGGCTTAGAACAGAAGGAAGGGGCAGGACCAACCAAGGGGAAGAAGGAGGGACAAAAAAGATGAAAGATAAGGAAGCGAGTGAACACGGAACTCAAGAGAACACAAAAACTCCAAACAACAAAGGACAACAGGGAGGTAATGGAAGTCCTAGGGAAGGAGGAAACGAAGATGCCAACACCCCAATACAAGAAGAAGATGGCGATTCAGAGATGACTCCAAGTGAAGTAGGAACAGAGGAGCCATATCTCAGAGACATTGTGGAGAGGGAAGGAATAGATATATCGAATATACTGGAGAAATGGAAAAGGCAAGGAGTAGACAATGTGCCAGCAGAGCAACTCGATTGCATTCAATATCTCTTACTCCTAAGGTAAGAAGAGAAATCCAGAGGGATCAAGTGCATGTATGGTGAGATAGGACACCTGGGAATCAAAACAGGTGATGGACAGCCACAACACTCACCCAAGCAGGCATAGAGGAAGAAAGGCAGGAAATCAAATAGTGTAGCCCTACAAGAACTAGGAGCCCTACTGATAAATACAGGTAAGATTAAAAATCTCTTCCCCAACTCCCCCCCACATGTGCAAATAAAGATTATAACGTGGAATATAAGAGGCCTAAACAGCCTAAGAAATAAACGAATCCTTTAAAATATATTGAGTAAGGAACAACCTGACCTGTGTTTCATTCAAGAGACAAAATGCACTTTAGACATAAAGGAAACAATCAGACAAAAACATTGGAGAAAGTATAAGATGTTGGTTGTCGAAATCCAATGGATGGCAAGAGGTATCCTCACCCTGTGGAACCCACAATCGGTGAACCTACTTGCAACAGAAGCCACGAGAAACACACTTTCTGTTAATATGCAAATTATAGGGAACACGGAGGAAATTATATGCACTAATATGTATGGCCCCCAAGTGATGGAGGAAAAAAGAAGATTTCTCCTCGACCTAGAGTATCTAAAGGATCATACCTGCAACCTCCATTGGATCCTGGTAGGGGATTTCAACATCATCACTACACTCGCTAAGAAAAAACAGGGCAACAGGAGACTGGACAGAGATGCGGACGAATTCTCAACTTTCATTGACACAATGAAGCTAGTGTACATCAGGACTAGTAATGGTCAATTCACCTGGAACAACAAACGACTAGGTCACCACCAAGTAGCTACAAGGCTAGACATATTCTTGGTGTCGGAATTAATCATGCTGTAGGGACTAAATTTGGACTGCAGCATCCTCCCCTGGGGGGGATCAGATCACTGGCCAGTTCAACTAGAAGCCAATTTTCAAACCACACCGAAGAATAGACCATTTAGATTTGAGAAATTCTGGATCGACCATCCCACCTTCAAGGAGAACATCAACCAATGGTGGCGGGAGGAACTTCCGGATCAAGGGACAAGGATTTTCAAACTTTACAAAAAACTCAAGTACATCAAACAAAAACTCAAGGAGTGAAACAAGGAAGTCTTTGGCAATATAAACCAGGGGAAAAAGAGCATCGAGGACATAATGAGGAAACTACAGGAACAGTGCATCGAAGAGGGTTACACAGAAGATCGAAAAGCAAAAGAGATCCAATTGACCCAGGAATGGGAAGCAAGATGCCAGCAAGAAGAAATCTTGTGGCGCCAAAAGTCCAGAATAAGGTGTCTAAAGGAAGGGGAGAAAAATACCAAGTTCTTTCATAGAAAAACTATTGCAAGAAGATCCCACAACAAAATATTGAAGATTAGGGATCAGGACAGGATCGAAAGAGAATCCCACCAGGAAATTGAGAATACATTGGTCAGCCACTTCCATGGGATAGCCCAGGAACCCAACCAAGACATANACAGAGGAGAAAAATGTTGGATTAATCACACCCATCGCCAAGGAATAAATTGACCAAGTGGTCCAGGAGATGCCTAACGGAAAGGCCCCAGGCTCGAATGGCTTCACAATGGAATTATTCAAAGCCTTCTGGGAAGTGGTTAAGCATGATATTTACAGGGTGGTGGAGGACTCCAAGCGATCGACATTCATCCTGAAAGATTTAAATGCCATAATGATCATTCTAATCCCGAAAGAAAATGAAGCTAGGACCCCAGATCGCTACAGGTCGATAGCTTTATGAAATGTAGTTTACAAGATAATATCCAAATTCATAGCCAATAGACTAAAGCCACTCCTTCCCACCCTGATTTCACAGGAACAAGCAGGTTTTGTGGAAGGAAGACAAATCCTAGACAATATCATCCAAGCCCATGAGATCATTCACATGCTGAAAAGCCAAAGGAGAGGGGGGATGATAATCCAACTTGATCTAGCGAAGGCTTACAACAAAATAAGTTGGCACTACATGGCTAAGACACTAGAAGCTTTTGGGTTCAACCAACACTAGATTAATTGGATAGTCACTCTAGTCTCAACGACAAGCTACTCGCTACTAATCAATGGAGCCCCATCCAAACCTTTATGTCCATCCAGAGGCATAAGACAAGGGGACCCATTGTCCCCCTTCCTGTTCATTCTAATGATGGAAGGGCTAAGCATAAGTATAAAAAGCGCAACTGCAGCTCGGGAAATAAAATGCATCAAACCTTTTGAAAACTGTCAAACCTCCACACACCAATAGTCCGTTGATGATACCCTACTCCATGGCACACCCACGGTAAAGGAAGAAAAGGATTTTAAAATAATCTTAGAAGACTTCAAGGAATCCTCGGGGGTGGAAATCAACCACTCCAAATCCATGATATACTTCTTCAACACTAATCCGGCAATTTAGCGCAACTTGGCCAACATTCTGGGGTTTGAATGTAAAACGCTCCCAACGAAATACTTGGGAACCCCCTGACAGACAAAGCCTGCACAAAGGCCATGTGGGAGGAGTTATCAACAAACTGCAGGAGAGGGTAAAAAATTGGACATGTAGAGCCTTAAACCTAGCCGGAAGGCTTATCCTCACCAAAACGGTTCTTCAAGCAATTCTAGTATACATGATGTCAGTGTTCCCAGCCCCCAAAGGAATTCTACAAAATATAAGAGCCATCCAACAAGATTTCCTATGGCGCGGTGCAGAACATAAAAATAAATGGGCCATGGTGGCCTGGGATAAGGTTTGCAAACCAAAAAGCAAAGGCATCTTGGGGTTACATGACCCACAGGTAACCAATGAAGCCTACGGGGCAAAGCTTTGGTGGAGATGGGTAAAAGACAGATCAGTACCGTGGGAAAACCTATGGAAGGAAAAGTATGCCCTGAACATAAGCGACCATGAGCAAATTTTGTTCATGGGCACAAGGGAGGGATTAGCCATTTGGAATCTTGTCTGGCGAAATAAGCACTGGATCCAGAAACACAGCTTCTGGGAAGTCAGAAATGGTATAACAACAAGGTTATGGGAGGACGCATGGCACAACAACCCATAATGGAAAATCCAAACAGGGGGGAGCTTCAACAAGAAATGATCGGGCAAGGAAAAACAAAAATCCACCATTACTGGAAGCAAAGGGATGGCAACGCCAGATGGAGGATCTGGGACAAACTTAATCCACAAAATAGAGCCCAGACCGAAACAATCACAAAAGAGGTGGAGGAGGAATTGGGAAAAAGGAAAATAGGGGTCTCGGAAGAAGAGGGCCAATTGAGGTGGGGCGGGAAAAATGGGGGTGAATTCAACTTAAAAGAAGTATGGTATTACATCACGGTTCAGGACCAAGACAATTTGGAGAAACAGTAGGAAAAAATTTGGAAAAGCCCCCAATGGCCAAAAATCAAAATGTTCAAATGGCTAGTTCTACATAACTGAATTCTAACTTGGGAGAACCTCATGAAAAGGGGATTCATAGGTCCCTCTCACTGCCGTCTGTGTCTCAACAAGGAGGAAACAACTAACCACCTCCTCGATGAATGCAGTTACATAGTAGAGATTTGGGATTGGGTAGCAGGCATCTTCTGCCAATCCAATAGGATCTGGGGGAACATCAATGCAACCATCAATAACTGGAATGAGGATTACAGTGAAAATGAAATGGTGAACCTCTGTTGGAATCTAGCGTCGAGGATGATGATCTGGGAAAAATGGAAAGAACAGAACCGACGCATCTTCAAGAATGAAAGCATACTGGCAGGAAGGATAAAGGAGACAATAGTCTCTCAAATAAGAGAAAATGTGCAAAGACGCAACTGCAAGACGGAGAAAGCACAACTCACATACCAAGACTCTTGTATCTTAGACTTTTTCCAACTGAAAAATTGGCACAATAGCCCAACTGAAGGGTGCAACCTGCAACTTCAGATAGGATCCCACAACTGGACTCTCCCTCCGTCAGGGTTCCTCAAACTAAACTTTGATGGGGTGGAAAAAGGTAATCCAGAAGTGGCAGGAGCAGGTGGAGTGATCAGAGACAGTGGCAGTAACACCATCTGACTGTACGCTGGGAGAATGGGGAACTCAACCAACAACGCGACGAAATTTGGAGCCCTGGAACTAGGCCTTGAAATCCTATGTTGTGAAAGGATGACAAACACCATCGTGGAAGGTGACTCCACCCTGGTTATCAACATGGCGAAAAGACTCTAAAATGGCACCAGAGTGGGAAAGGTTCAGCGCCACTAGCGCCTTACACACTCCCTACAGAAAATCAAGGAACATCTGAGAACTTTAAATACAGTGGAGTTGTGTTGGGTGCGTAGGTCAGCGAATGCACTAGTGGATAGGCTCGCCAATGAGGGGGTCGTAGGTTCAGCGCCACTAGCACCTTACACACTCCCTATAGAAAATCCAGAAACATCTGAGAACTTTGAATACAGTGGAGTTGCATTGGGTGTGTAGTTCAGCGAATGCACTAGCGGATAGGCTCGCCAACGAGGGGGTTTCCAAGGAAGGCCCAGAACTAGACGACACCTGGATCAGCATACCGTATGGACAACTCATAATAGATTGCAACAACCTTGCATCAAAACATCGTGAAGGAAGTTTAAGCATGGAAGGTCACATCGAGGAGGACATTGCAAGGCCCCGCAGAAGGTATGTGGGCCCCAGGTAGGAGAGGATTGCCTAAAACTCTGACACTAATTATCATTCATGATCATAATAAGCAGCAGACAGATGAATGGAAGCAAGGCCATTATGTCAGTAAGAGGCGTGAGGAAATCACGAGTGAAAGGCCAGGAAACAAGTCGCATGCAACAAATGATGTAAGGCATGTGGGGTAAATGATAACCAAGATCAATCCACCAGGACAAGTACAGGTACGAAGAGCAGCACAATCAGATCACAAGCGAGCAAGGGAAGTAGTCACACAGGGACAAGGGATGACCCATCATGACCATACGAGCCTTAACAGGAAAATTGACAGAAGCGCTCATCACCGAGAGAAAACCAAGATTGAAAGGACGGGCTCGTAGCGGAGAAAGTTCAATAAGAAGAAGGACAATAGTCATAGATGCAATCAGAAGGAGCACAACAACAACTATTATCACAGATTCAAGGGGAGGGAAAGGAATAATACATGGGAAGTGAGGCACAGGCTAAGTAACCAGCACAGGAGCTGCGGCACGCAAAGTGGGATGGCGGGTGTAAAGCAAACACACAAGAAAAGGAACCCCCCTGGGAAGGAAGTCCCGAAAAATCCAAGGAGGCTAACAAGAATGGATTAGGTCGTATGTTGGGGTCCTATAATCATAGGTAACTTGATTCTTCAGCTGTTTATTTGGCATTTCTCTCGTGATGAAGACACCTGGCTTGTTGGGCTCGGTTGATTCCATTTCCCCCTCCATCCATTTCGCCTGATCCTTCATCACCCTATTGCACCCTTTATGCCCTCGCCCTCCATTTTTTCACCCCTCCACCGTTTTTGTCCCTACATGAATAAACAAACTTAGAATAAAAAACATTAGAATAATAATAAATTTTTAGTGCCATATTTTAATACTAATTAGCATAATAAAGATTAATTAGTTAGGTTAATAATTAGTATTTAGATTAGTGCACTAATGATTAATTTTAAATGAATAATTAATAAATAAACAATAAACAATAAACATAACATATAGATAAATAAATAAACAATTAAAAGATAAAATAATATTAAACATTAATTTTCACCGTTGGGCAAGGTTCAATTCTCGTGAGGGCTTTACCTGGAGCCATGGGGGTACCTTGAGGTAGTGGTCAAACATTTGGTTGCACCCAAAGATACTATATTAAATGGTATCGTGACCCATGCACACATAAGTGGATCAAATCCCACCCCCATGTCCTTCAAATTTTAAAAAACCCTGGATGGGGTGCCACGTAGAGCAACCTAGCCACACGGTGGAGAGCCTCGTAGGGCCTTAAATGCAGGCCACCAGATCCCATCTTTTCACCATTAATATGGGAGAAATCCTGAGCAACTAGGCCCATGGGAAGAGCCCTCTCACATGCGTGAAGATGACGGACGCACAGGGCACTAGGGGGATAGCCTTAATGGATAATCCTGTCACGATCACCCTCATGTTTATTAGTGGTTCTGGACGGGAGACAATGCATTTTGAATTCGATCGGCTGAAGTCTGAAATTTCTTAGCGCTGGTGCAAAGCTAGCCACCCAGTTGATGTTCTGGTCATAGTTCTGCTCATCCACATGCCGAGGGAAAGAGGTCGGCCTCGCAGAGGCGCAGCCTGGTATGCTTTCGATGCTCGTCAGAAGAGACAGCAAATATTTGAGAGGGAGTTGTCCATAGCTCGAACACAGAGAGCCCACAAAACTAGAAAGCCCAAGACGCCTCCCATGGCCTATGTGGAGGAGGTTTTTCTGGAAGAACCCATCCAAGATCCTCCGGAACATCTCCTCTTCACTGTTCCTGATAATTGGAATCTGCCAACCTGCTTTTCTAGTGAAGCTAAGCTACAGGCTAGAGGGACACCACATAGTCATAAGGAAGGCAACCAAACAGAGGAACCCACCACTTTCTATGTCAAAGAAGAACTTCTGGAAGATGTGGACGTGACGGTGACTTCAGCAGCAAGTGAATTCTCAATGGACGCGAACCACTAGGAAGCTCAAAGAGGACAACAAGATAGGCGCGAGACAGGAGAGATGGAGGATAGTTGAGTGAGGGAGAGTGGCATGGCTTCTGAGCCACGTCCCCTCTCTTTCATGTAGGAAGTATGGCATGTCCAAACGCCATTCCTCCACCCGGAACACCTGGAGCTGATATTTGAAACGAGAAGCCTAGTGGAAGACCAAATCCACCGTGCCCTCCAAATCAACCAGTGCCTCAACATGTTGTATGATGCCTACTCCAACACGTCACCAAGACGACGGTGCCCAGTGTGTGCACAACCCTTCGCGTTGTCAGCCAGAGCGGGACAGAATGAAGGAGATGTTGAAACCACCGGGTAATTGCTACAGTTAATGTTTCTGGTTAGAGGTTTCGTTTTGTTTAGAACTAGGGCTCTAGCTCTGTCAAAGTTTCAATATGATGTAAGTAGTAAGCTAAGGGAACATTTTCAGGCTAATGGCTGCCATACGTCCTGGTTTCCTTTAGGCAGGACAGATGGCAACCCAGTTTTTTGAAATAAGTTGCATAGGAAGCCAGTTGTCCCAATTTCTTCTTTTTAGGCGAGACAGTTGGCATTCCAAACGTTTTTGTAAGCCTGCACAATTAATACAATAGGATCCTCCTTTTTTACTTAAAATAAAATAAAATATAATAAAAATAAAAACCAAATAAAAAAATAATACATATAATAAACATATATAAAATAATAATATAAAACATTAATTAAAAAAGTAAATAAAACAAATAAAATGTAATACATATATTAAAAACAAAAAAAAAAATTATAAAAACAAAAAGCAACTAACTAAAATATCCTTAAGTTTACAACCCAC
>JASDQU010435707.1:103207-122044 GCA_032191745.1 Picea mariana
CTTCTTGACTTTGTCACCTCACTTTGTCATTTAAATAATCTTCTTTGATTTTGGCACTTCACTTTATTATTTAAATAATCCTCCTTGACTTTGTCACTTCACTTTATTATTTAAATAATGATTTCTTCTTTTCAAGCACTTTGACTTCTTTGACCTTTTGGGGCTTCAAGCCAACATATGAGGGTCCTTCATCTTCGTAGGGCCATAACTCTCAAACCATGAGGAGTTATGTGACATTCTACATACCACCGGAAATAGCATGACAAGCAATATCCATCTAGGATAGTTTCACTAACAATTTCACTGATCTTCATCTCATTATTCCACATATAAGGATGGGTTCTCCAACAATACTTCCAGGATAACTCAACCATAAAGCGTCTTCCTGTGAGGGCTTTCACCATAAGGGGACCACTTTAGAGTTCATCCATTTATGCACCTTATCAACCATGATAAGACAATAATGATTCATCAATGTATCATATACCAATGAAATCACATCGATCCATCTTCATCTATGCATCATGTATCAATGACAACTCATTGATCCATCTTCATCAATATATTATGATAGGATATGTATACATCAAACCTTTGACATCAATCAATCACTTGACATCAATTAATCACTTGACATCAATCACTTGACATAAATCTTTGGCATCATTGACAACATGATCCAACAATCTATTGGTTGAATGTAATATGGTAGCATTGTAGGAAAAGTAATCTCCAGTGTGGTGTTGCAGAAGGCCATAATAAAGACTGATGTCTTTTGTTGCAACAACCAAGAAAATTATGAGATAGATTTTCATATTTTGGGAACAAGTTGAATTTTCTTATGAAACAAATTTGAATTTCTAAATGAATTTTTTATAATATTGTCTCATAATGACTGTATATGTATGATACCGACGAGATAATATTTATTGAAGCTGGAATGCTAAGGACGAACAACTATTGATGGATACACTTAAGCCCTATACATGTAGAAACTTGGTGGGTTCTAGTAACTAGTTGGCACTCTCCTTCTGTGTGAAATCCTTGGCAAGATGGATTGTTGAAGGATTGTACAATAGTGAAAGGATGCATGAGCGTGGATGGGTGAGTGCAACAAGGAAGGGGCGGATCCAGAATGCTACAGTGGGCTAATTTTTCACATGAGACAACTTTGTGGGATAGAACAAAGGACTTCCAACTGAAGTATGAATACATGCATTGGGTTCTTGGAAAAGAGCACCAGAAAGACAACAAGCTTCAAATAGGAAAATCATAGAGTTTTTTGAATAATTTTGAATGTACATGTATATATTGCACTGAGGGCATTGCATAAATAAGGGGGAGGGGAATGTAATACCCCAGGTTGACCCCTAATTTTAATGTACATATAGGTTGGTGAGCCAGGATACTTGGGGCTAGAGTGCCTTTGTTAATATGTTTTGAGGTCAAAGTGCATGTGTGATTATTAGGTCGAGGAGCCTGGATTTCTAAAAGGACATCGTGCCTATATTGTAATTTATAATCATACTCATATATTAATAAAAGTACACCACTGTTGTAGACTGGCCCAACTAGGGAGATGGGGGGATAAACCCCACTAGAAAGGGTAAGGGGGATAAGCGTCTAGGAAAATGGATCATGTAAATGGGCTTAAGCCCAAAGGAATATTATATTAATATTCCTAAAATGTTAAAGTATGGATATAACTTTATATATCCTAAGTTTCTAAAGTGGGGACGAGGGAATTCCTTGAGTGTCATGTGTCATAAAAGGAACATGCGTATATAAGAGGGAGATTTAGTGTATTTCCCATCATTCTTTCATGATTATTCCATGATTATTCCATGATTTACATCATCCATACCGGGGGAAGTGGACTGGGCATACATACCTATACGGGGGAGTTGTTTCTATCCAGTGACTAGAAGAAGTAGGTTGTCAGGCCCATGGTCGAAGAAGTAGGTTGTCAAGCCCATGGTCTAAGAAACAGATTGTTAGGACCGTGAGCATTCTCTCCAGGTGAGAGAACTTTGCGGAATTAATTCCCAAGGTGCCAAGTTGCAACTACAGGGCTCTGAGACTCCCTCCCTGGCTTGTTGTTGATGCCCTAGAAGGGAAGTGGGGCAGCTGAAGGACTGTTGAGAAGAGAAGGGGCACACTTCCTAGGGTGGGACATGCATGTGGGGGATGAGGGATTGTAGTTTGGTTTCTATATTTGGCACCTGAGTTTGAGAATTGTTGCTTCCTGATAGACCTTAGCCTAAATTAGGATTTCCTTTGCTCTGATGGAGTCTAGGGTGACCCACTGCTAAAATTTATGAGCAATATGGTCTATGGATGGGAGGAACATGGAAGGTCTGCACGCAGTTGGTGTTTTTAACACAACATATATGTGTCCATTTAATGAGTATTATTTTGTTCTATAATGTTTGTAATTATGTTAATTGCATTATGTTGTAATTATAATTACATGTTGTTTATTGTGCATGATGTATTTATTTCTAATATTGAATTGTATATGTATGCACTGACTATCGTGTGTTCTTATTATTCTACATAACGTTATTCATATGCAGAGCGCAACAATTAATCGAAATGGTATCAGCGGATGGAATTTTGATGTGACATTTCCCAACAGGGAGCTGGGGATGTTACAACTTGTATTCATGGGCTAGGTAGTAGTGTCGTGGATTATGTGATATTTGGTATTCTTGTTTCCAACCAAATAGTAACATTTTAACTTTTAAATGACTATGAACCCAAATTTGATCATAGACCTTTAACCCTAACTCTAAACTTTGTCATGCACAAAATCCCCATCGAAGAAAATTCTAATAATCAAAGGCACCTACTTTTTGAAAAAAGTAAAGTTTATCTTTTCTTAAAGGATTTAAATAGTGAATTACATCTCCTAAGTTATAAGGACAACATTAAATACCTCTATAATAATTTACAACTACCCTTTCCACTTCTATTAACAAGTTATCTATCGAGGTGTCATGTAAAAAGAATAATAGAACAACCAACCCTTGGTGTGATAAATAATGTAAAATTGCTAGGAAAGCCATTAAGGATGCTTCTAATGAGTCCTTAAAACATGATAAGATCAATACGTACAAATACCTAATTAAAAGGAAAAAAAGGTATTATATAAATAAAAGGAAAGAGCGACTTTTACACCTATCTAAGATTGATCCTAAGAAGTTATGGAGGCAAATTCTAATTTACAATACTAAAGAAAATAATATGATTCTCTTAAGGGAATAAAATTCCTACCTTAAAAGTCTTTACGAGTTCCCTAATTCCATGGACACCATTCCTATTATTCCTACGAAGGATGAAGTTTTTTCTTTGGATGACATAGATTTCAGGGTTAAGTGGATTGCAAATGGGAAATTTGAGGACATTGAAGGCTACCAAGCTGAAATTTTTAAAATCAGAGGGCTTATCCTCATCCTTCACATACACAAGCTCTTAAATTTAACATTCAAGGAGGGCTTCCCTAAACCCTAGACACAAAGTTTCATTGTACCTATTTTTTTAAATGGGAATAGAAACATTCCCTCTAATTATAAGACCATTATGATTAGCCTAAGTTTAGCCAAGCTATATATAATTATTTTGGAAAAGAAGATTAGCCTATGGCTAGAGAGTCATGGTAAAAGAGATAAAGGCTAGGCTAGATTTAGGAGATGTCATTCAACTGTGGACCATATTGTTACCCTTAGGATCATTGCAGAGGAGTTCCAGAATACTAAAACTAATATTTTGTGTTGTTTTGTTGACTTTAGAAATGCTTTTGACATAGTACCCAGGGAAAAATTTTGGGATAGGTTGGAAGAGATAAAAGTGTCTTTTGAGTTGAGGGCTACTGCAATAAGGTTGTTTGATGATTTTAAGAACACTGAGGGTTGGTTGAAAGAAATTAACTGCAATATTGGAGTCAAGCAAGGTTGACCCTTGTCCCCTACCCTTTTTGGCATATACATTGAAACATTAGAATATTGTTTGGAAGAAGCAGGTTGTGTTTTCCCAACTCTCACTGGTATAGTCATCAATATTTTTCTTTATTATGATAATATTGTTCTTATGGAGAAGAGTCCCCACGATCTTGGAAAGAAACTAATAATCCTCAAGGATTTTTTCTCCTGTTAATACTCAAGAAACAAAAGTCATGATCATCAAATCCAATAAGATCACACATGATACTTTCGTATATGACAACAACAACTTGGAGGAAGTGACTTCATACAAATATCTTGGAATCGATATTCAACACAAGCTCAACTAGAATTATAACATTGAGAAAATGATAAATGGAGGATGGAAAGCTTATTATGGGATTGAAAACAATTGTAAATCAGTCGATCTTTGGATATGGGATAAGAAAAAAATCATATTTGAGAATATTATTACTTTGTTATTCTATATGGATGCGAAATTTGGGGATGTAGTATCTCTAGAGAGTCATGGAGAAAGATAACGCATATCCAAAAGAATTTTGTAACCTATAATCTCAAAATTAAAGGAAATATTCCCTATCCTATCCTCCTCTTAGAGGCAATCCTTTCCCTCATTGAGAGCACAGTTATGACTAGATAATTATTCTATATGAACAAGTTAAACAAACTGGAAGATAAGAGGATTCCTAAAATTTCTTCAAGCTCCAACCAAAACCACCTTTGACTCAAGCGGGGATGGCATAAAGATGCCTAGTCTTGGCTAAGTCATTTGGGAATAACAAAAGAGATCATTTTGTAGAATAAGGATAATATTAAAAATGTTATTAAATAAAAATTTAAGGAGAAAATGTGGTGTGATAAAGAGTTAGAGGGAAAAAGAAAATTAAGGTATTATAAAGAGGTAATCAACCATAATCTATAAGATTCTCTCTATTTTGACAAGTGTAAAGAAAAAAATAAGCATTTATAAAATAAGAAAAAATTCTCATGAGCTCCATAGTGAAACTAGGCGTTGGTCATTTCCTAAAACGCCCTAGGATGAAAGAGTGTGTCATCTTTGTGATACTAAGAGGGTTGAAGATGCAAAGCACTTTCTTTTAGATTGTCCATCCTATACCTAGATTAGATCTCGATTTCAAAATATTTGTCACACTACCAATATTCCTAACCTTTTAACTCAAAAAAACTATGGTGATCTTGGAAAGTTTCTCTTAATGCTTTTCGAGCACAAAAACAAAATTCTAAAGAATTGCAAGTAATCCATTATCTTCTTAAGGTCTGATAGACCAATCGGTCTCAATGGACGTTAATCGTCGTCGTCGTCATCATCATCATCATCATCATCATTAGATAAGGTGGTGTTTTACCATGGAAGTGGAATTTTACTAATGTTGTATGATGTACAAAGAGAAGTATAAAAGACATTAAGAATTGAATACCAAAGTATTTGAGATTGTGTAGATTACTATTGTTTTATTTGATGTTGTGTTAAGTTGAGACTTTAAAATTAGATTATTGTTATTAAAATAAACTAAACATGTTAATAAGAATACCTATAATAAGAAAATTAAGAAAATAATAAATAAAAAAAACTTAAAATAGTAATTAAATACTAAGAAATTTTATTGGAAAATTACCTTTTAATGTGTCCAGAATTTTGTAGGAATTTTATTGGAAGTCTTAGTTTCACTTGATTAATGGGAACTTCGATAAAGGAGATATTCTCCTTTGGTTTTTGGCCCATTAATATGACTTGAATTGTTGGAATTGTGAAAAACTAAATACAATTTGATAAAACTTTACCTTGCCAATAAATAAAATAAAAATTAGACTCATCAAAGATTGAATTTGTCCACTTATTCATTTACCATTTTTATTATTATAGTATTGTCAAAAAGTTTGAGCATGTATATAATTTTGAATATATTGTTGATTAATATGAATTTTGTTATTTTGTAGCATTTGATTATATTGTACACTTATGGTTGAGTTTTACATGTAAGTATCAAAATAGTAACATATCCTTTATTCATTTACCTTTTTTTATTAGTCCTCGCCGAAGGCATAGAGAGACTATAGTGATGGATAATTCGTTGACTTTATATTAGTTTGTCGTTTGACTACAAATTTTTGCATACTTTCTATTGTTCGAACTACAGAACTAAAAACATTATTTTTTATATAATAAAAAAACCCTTATATGTCATGATCTTATTGGATAATAGATTTTAGGTCTTATTGCCAGCTTTGCTATTCCCAATGATTTATATGTTGCCATATCCAAAGTTTTTATCATCTACAACATTTTTGAATTTGTATTATTCATACTGAAATGTTTATATATCCAAAGTTTATAGTGATCGATAATTTGTTGACTTTATATTAGTTTTTCGTTTGACTACAAATTTTTGCATAATTTCTATTGTTCAAACTACAGAACTAAAAACATTATTTTTTTATATAATAAAAAAACCCATATATGTCATGATCTCGTTGGATAATAGATTTGAGGTCTTATTGCCAGCTTCGCTATTCCCAATGATTTATATGTTGGCATATCCACAGTTTTTATCATCTACGATGTTTTTGAATTTGTATTATTCATAATGAAATGTTTGGATATCCAAAGTTTTGAGCATGGATAGTCAGTTTTCATATTACTTTGTCCTCTGAGTAAATTTTTTTAGCATAGTCTCCAGTGTTCGAAGTATTGTTATTATTTTTTATTTTTTATTACTATTATTATGTTTGATTTTTCTTTATTGTTGCGTACTTGGAGAGGCTTTTTCATTATTATGTACGTAAACAGGCCTTCCACACTGCATTCTTTCTTAAATGTTTGCACAGAGAGACACCCCTCGACAGTTTTGACAGCCTTAGTGTTTACCTAACAGGGCTCGCAGCCTTAAATGTTTACTCTACAGGAGTGTTACAATACAGTTTCCTCCGATTTTTTGATACAGTGTTGTCTATAGTGAATTTAGGAAATATTGTTCTTCATCGGCATTACTGGTTCACTGGTTGATGCTTGTTCGTTGGTTTGTTCGATGCTGCTTGTTGTTGTTTGATTCAACTTTTCAAAGTTGAGGTCCTGCAGCTGCAGTCAGACCTCTTCGTGGTTGTTCACTGGTTTGTTGTTCTTCAACTTTGCAAGCAGTTGGACCTGTTGTTGCAGTTTGTAGGGTTTGGAGTTGCGCTTCTGTCGTCCCCTGTTGATGGGTAATTTTCTGTGCCATGGTTTCGTTGCTATCCCTTGTTTGTTGCTTGCTATTTGTAGCTTGCAAGCAAGAATTTTCAATACTAGGAATCCCTGGCTCTAAATCTTGATGCAGAACATCTTTCTGTGTGCCTGCTATGACTAGAATATTTTCCTTGTTCTTGAACGTCAATGTTCTATACAAAACCCACCTTTGTCGTAGCCATAGTGACATATAAAAAATAAATCTCCTCATTTTTCCTGCTCCTGAAAACCATACGTTTGATGCATTTTTCCCAATGTTCTCCTCATATTTTTTGTTCCTAGAAACCATATGTTTCGTGCATTTTTCCCAGTTAGTTCCCTTCCGAACGTCTTCTTTCGCTTTGAATGTCGATGTTGGACACATAACCCAGATCTGTCACAGCTACAATGAAATATAAAAAATAAAACTGGATGTTGTCCTCTTATTTTATGTTCCTGTAAACCATGCATTTGGTGCATTTTTTCCAGGTTGTTCTCTTCCAATCACATATACCAACTTCCACGTCCTGGATATCATGTCATAGTTGTTTCCAAAATCGCACTGCAAAAGGGTTTAGAAAATGAATCGGAGTTATCACAGGGGACAAGCATCTACCAGGGTCTTGTGACAGGGCATGTTTTTATTCTCTGAATCAAAAACTCTGTCCAGTTGTTTCCTTTGTGCTTTCCTTTGTGTATTGCAAAGCATCTTCTGCCACTGAAAATCTTGTAGGATGCACGCCAGGAATAGGTTCAAAAATGATATATCTTGAATACTCGGTCTTTGTGCTCAGCAAATTTATAGTGTTATTTATTTGCGTTGTCTCTTATGTTTGGTTCACTATTCACTGTACTTTTGTTTGCTTGTCATACATTGTAGCGACTAGGGGGATTGAATTTGACAAGAAGAAGGTTGAAGGATACATAGCAGAATTGGTATGAAGTTCCCCACTTATAGTTTTCTATTTGTCTTTTTTTTTTTCTCTGTTTGCATATAAACTGAATATAGCTAAGAAACATCTTGAAAATCACAACTTGCTAAGAAACATTTTGAAAATCACATCTTAAGAGATGAAAAAATAGATGTTGAGTCCTATGAAATAGATACAGACTCCATTGTACATGAAAACATCGACCAAGTATTGCATAGCAATGGGATTTTTAGATTGGATGCATTCTCGTATACTGTAGGAGATTGCCTTTTCGATGCATTTCAGGTTCTATTGCATTTCTGTTATTCCTCGACTGACCTGCACAATGGATTGATAGATTATTTATTGGCTTGTTTAAAAAATGGCGACGCTGAGGAATTGGAGTTGTATCAATACGAATCGGCATCTGATTTTCTTTGGCAGTTGCATGGAATACATGATGTCACTACGTATTTTTCAAAGATGCGGTTGTATGCATCTACAATTCTGCCTGCACATGAGAGGGTACTTTGGGGAGATACATTTTTTATACGGTGGATGTCTAAGTGGCTCAATATATCAATTGGAATATAGTCATTGACAAGAAAAACAAGATATCTGCTATTCAACAAAACTGCATCTAGTGATCCATATTGCATCTTGTTCCATGATGTCAATCCTATCAGTGGTCATTATGAACCACTATTGTATATAAATTTATCCATATGAAATCTTGGAGGACCTCATATTTACTTGTCCCTCATTTGCAAAGACCTTGAATCACAATGGAAACGAATTATGCATCGTATACACTGTCATGGCTTGTAGATAGAGATAATTGTTGCATCTAGCTGTGGAGATAGTCTGTTCAATGCAATTTGTTATTTGGTAGCAACATAGTTCAATTTGCATTCGTTGCGGATTTACATTGTAAAATCCTTTTGCAATGCAATTATAGGCAACAACCAATAGGATTTTACCTGCTTGCATCAACACCTTTCTCCATATATCCTAGAAAATATGCCGACAATTGGAAGTTGGCAAGAATACCTTGTAAACATGGCACTGCCATATGAAAAAGGAAATGTAGAGGGTGGAATATTTTGTTTGCAATGGCTATCTATCATATTCAGAGTAAATATTCAGGTCTGGTCAGCCCTGCCAGATGGAACTTTCCATTCCTGATGTATTGATTCAAACTACGATCGAACAATTGACATCATCTCATTGAAAACAGATACGCCACATATCCATTAACAACCCTTGATGGCAAATACTACTGGTTCGGGTCCATTGTCCATGCCACCCAAACCGCATTGAATCTGCATACGCGTAGCATGCTATTTAATGAGAATGAAACTCGTCCCAGTTGTGATGAGGCCATACAGGGATTAAACAAAAAACCATAGACTAACTTATCACAACTTGAAAAAGGTCATACATGGGAGAAAAAAATACATTGGTGGTATAGGAAATACTACCAGTTCAGGGTTCAGTGTTAATGTCATCCAAACCACATCGAATCTGCATAAGCGTCGCATGCTATTTAATCAGAATGAAACTCATCCCAGTTTCCATGAGGTCATCCTAACCTTGAACAAAAAACGTAGACTAACTTATCACAACTTGAAAAATTTCAAACGTGAGAGAAAAAAATACATTACTACGCTTCCGTCTAGACAGAAACTGACATATCACAACCTAAAAAAAATTGTTCGTGCATAACACAATCACATTTTCTCTTTTTCTGCTGAGCACAAACATCACATGTCGAATGAAAAAGAACATAACAATTTGCATCATCGAGACGGTGAGGATGTAATGCTCATAAGAAATGTCGCTTCCACCTCCAACATGGCTTCTCAACAAGTGGAACTAGTTTCCAGTGGCAAGCATAAGTTAACCTACCACATCTTGAAAAAACATATATGTGAGAGAAAAAGGTACAGTCACATATCCCACAAAGTTCATGGCATTGACCGAGAGGAAAAAATCACATTTTGTGGGCTAGAACCAACACCATGCACTACTACCAATGAAAACCAACAAACACTTTCTACGCATACTTCCCTATGGAAGAAAGATGCAAAACAGATCTATATGAAACAAATCAAAGACACTCCTTCCATTGCATGTGCAATTTGCGACCAATTGAATTTCGCAAAAAACACTAAGTCTTTCATGCTTGATTTGGAAGAAAAATACCTCCGCTTGACACTAAATGATAAAACATTTTCTAGTGACAATATTTGTTTTCCATGCAAACGGTCGCTTGAAAATGGAAAATTGTCACACTTTGCAACGCCTGACCAAATAAGATGTAGTACACCACTACCAAATGTAAGTGCACTTACATAACTTGAAGAGAGACTTGTGTCTCTGTGAATTGCATTTGCACAAATCAGACCCTGGGTCTATAAACGATCCCAAATGGGCTTAACAAGATCAATTATTAATGTTCCTATCCAACTAGATGTTGTGCAAAAAGCCTTGCCACAATTCATTAGTGATACAATGACAATTGGTGTGGCTCTCAAAAGACGCTTGCAATACAAGAATGCATATCACACAGGTAAAGTGTGTGTGCATGTTGTCATGAAAGCATTAAAAGAATTATGTTCCGGGGCCTTGTACAAAGCACAAAACATTTGTATAAATGAAAACTGGAACAATGTTCTTGGAGAAGGGGATGATAACTCTGCACAGAATCTTGAAATTGCTAGTGAATTTGATACAAGCAATGAATTGAATAATGAAACACCTACTGAAACATTGATACATGGATTCACTAACTCACAATGCATTTGTGACTTTCAAGAAAAGATTTTCAAAATTGCACCTGCTGAGGGGCAATGTCCACTTGAAATATTCAAGGAAAAAATTGTTGAGGAAATGAACTTCCCAACACTTTTCTATGGAGATCCACGTCCCAGTGACATTATAGAATGATTCAGTTACCATAAAATAGTTCGATGGGAGCTGCTACATTCAAGTGGTGACTGCTCCTGTCACATAACAAAATTTTTTTTAAAAACAATGCGCATAATAGTAGAGAAAGTGTTGTCTTACATGTGGGTGCGAATAAGAAAAGGCCAACTACAAGGAAGAAAGTTGTTGGCCAAAGATGTCAAGTACAAAGTAAACCTAGAAAAAATCCTGAAATCTGATATTGGATACATAGATTTCAAAAACATTCGCATCTCTCCTAACTATTTGCAACAAAACAAGAAAACTATTTTTGCAATGATCCGACAATTGGGACCGCCGACATTTTTCATCACATTTGCAAGTGCAGAGCATCACTGGGATCCATTGGTGGCTACGGTATCTAACTTGCATAAGAACAGGAAACGGAAAAAACAAATTGATACACTAGAAAATGATGACATTGACTACCTCATAAGGAAATACCCAGTGACATGTACTCACTACTATATACATAGAATAAATGCTTTGATACAATTGATATGCCATTATGAAACATTTTTCGTAAAAATATCGGACTACTTTTTTGTGACTGAATTCCAAAATAGGGGGAGTGAGCATGACCACACACTGTTGTGGATAGAGGGTGCACCGGTCTATGGAATTGACAACAACTCACAGATCGAACAGTTTGTGGACAAATACATAACATGAAACACAGATCATTTGGATCCATAACTTGCCAAAGTTCATAGACATTATCATACAAAAAGTTGTAAAAAACAAAAATACTCACATTGCAGATACAACTTCCTTGTGCCGACAATGAGAACAACAAGAATCATAGAGCCACTTAGTTTAGAGGACAATGTTGTCATTAACAAATCTAAATCCTTGTTCGCATTTATATAACAACGAAAATTTAATGAGTTAATGAGCTTCGATGACTTCTTGACAAAGCAAAATCTAATAGAAGATGAGTACGTCCAAGCCATACAATGTATGCTTAAACAACCAATAGTTTTCCTTAAGCGGAAATTTTCCCATATTTGGAACAACAATTTCTCCAAGGACATGCCAATTATGTGGAATGAAAATACATATGCGTAGTATGTCCTCAATGCATATGTTGCAACGTCGTACTGTACCTCGTATATGACAAAAGTTGACAAATCTATGACAAGTGCATTCAGAAGAATATGCAAAGAACATGAAAGAAGACATATTGATGCTATGCAAATGATACATACACTTGGAAATACATTATTTAATTTTCAACAAATGTATGCTCAACAAGTAGTCCACATTGCACTTTCCCTGCCCCTCAATTGTAGTTCAAGGAAATGTGTCTTCATAAACACATCTCCACTTGAGAAACGCACATATGTGCTTAAACCACCATCTTTGCTAGAAAAAGAGCATGACAATTTAGAGGACATGCTATGTCACTCTATTATTGATTATTACATCTAGCGTCCATCTCCTATTAATCATATCTGCTTAGCATAATTCATATCGCATTACAAAAAAAATGGTGCACCCATATCAAAAAGAAAAAATCCCTCTGTGATACGCTTTGTCAAATACAACAAACGTATTGACTATGAAAACTAGTGTAGATAAAAACTATTGTTATACGTTCCATTCGATGAAAATGAAAACACATTAAAACATAACTTCCCTACATGGGAAGCTACGTATATTTCCTCTGAGACTATAGAGCAAACCAATGAATCTAGATTTGCATACAATGTTAATCCAACATGGGGTGATCTAGAAAGTGTAAATGAACTAGAAAACCCTGACAATCTTGATGAGACATTCACAAACCGTAAAAAAACTAGAAATCCCTGCGAGTCCTATGACTTGCAAGAAGATTTTCTTGGTCGTCGAGCAGACGACATTGAAAAACGTATCAATCTTGGTTTTCAAGTCACAAAAAATCCTTTCCTTATTGAAAATAATGAATACCACAGAATCAGACGTCTGTTCAATCGAGAACAACAAACAATTCTAAAGGACATTGTGCTTAAAAAATTCTTGAACATGCACACTCCTATGCACTTGTTCCTTATAGCCGGAGCGAGAATAGGCAAGACATTCACAGTGAAAGCACTATTCCAAATGCTTATACGAATCTATGATTCAAACAATTCCTTTGATCCTATGAAACCAAAGGGCCTAATAGTTTCATACACAGGAAAATCTACATATAATGCAGGTGGAACAACAGTCCACTCTGTATTTATGATGCCTTTTAACAAATCACGGTTTCTTCCACTCAACAAGGAAATGTTAGATACCTTGTCTAAGATTTATGATGAACTGCAACTTGTCTTCATAGATGAGGCATCTTTGATTGGAAGTCACTTCTTGTATTCCATTGACAACCGACTAAGAAACATAAAACATGTGCACACGAAATACTTTGGAAACATTGACATGATATTCTATGGGAATCTTTACCAGGCACAACCCATCCAAGATTCTTTGATATTTGAACAACCTATGGTCAACATGCAAACAATGATGCATGACTTCTGGAAAGACAATATAAAATGCTTTGAATTGCATACTACAATGTGCCAGACAGATGAAACATTTATTGCAATTATTAATAGAATGCGGACAAACAACCAAACACATGATGACTTAACATATATCAATTCAAGGTGCATGCGACCTATACCAACAGACCCAACCTTCCCTTACCTGTTCTACACAAATAGGGATGTTGCAATGCATAACAGGTACATGTTATTGCTCATGTCTGGTGATGATATCATCATCAATTCAATTGACCTCGAAGAAGACAACCATGGAAATGTGCCATGTCATGAACATACAACCACTTTTCCTTTGCAACTTGTCCCGAAATTAGACATGTTGGTTGAAATATATGCCTGCAACTATGATTCATAGGATGGATTGGTCAATGGTGTAGATGGAATACTCAAAGGCTATACCAAAACCAAAAAAATTGATGTCCTTTGGATTAAGTTCCATGAACCGCATATAGTCCATCGACAAGAAAACAAGTTGGCTTATCTATATAATTCAAACATTGCAAGTGATTGGACACCTATCTTGCGAATATCAAAACCAGTATCAACATCGACAAAGACAGGTCGATTGAAGATTCAAAAACAGTTTCCAATTAAACTTGCATGTGCACGTACAGTCCACAGATCGCAAGGACTAACACTTGATAGTGTTGCATTTGACCCAACTGGAATTCGAATACATGGAATTTTATACACAGCACTGTCCCGTGTCAGAAGTATAGACTCCTTGTATTTACTAAGTCCTCTTACAAAATATAAATTCAAAGTCAAACACAAAGTTGATATTGAGATGCAACGCCTTAGGACTACTGCAAAGTGGCATTTGCAGTATGATTACCAATCCATACAAACAAACTCATTTGTATCAATTCTCTCACTTAACATGTGCAACCTGCATGCACACATGGATTATATACTCAATGACTATGACACAATGCAATCCGATATTCTGTTCTTGCAGGAAGCATACATGACATTATGCAAGCAAAAAAATCAATTTCCAAATCACAATTGCATATTGAGTTACATTACACATGGGGTGATGATATTGGTGAAAAAACATGTAACAATTTTGGAGCATATACATTTCGAAGAAAACAATGTTGAGATGGTGCCTGCAAAAGTATTTCTCCATGAATCATAAATTGCAATATTGAATCTCTATGTTGCTCCACATGCAACATTCTCCAACATACTAAATGTTATTTCCAATGCATTAGACCATTTGCATATGAACGAAACCATTGTCATTGTAGGAGACTTCAATATTGACATGCTACAAAATAATGCCAGAACAAAAGAATTGAAAAACTAGATGTGCAAATACAGTCTCCGCTTTCTTTTGAACAACATAAACAATGTACAAAACACATGTATTGACCATGTATGGTCAAATGTACCCATTTCTCAATACAACGTCTTTATCTTAGACACATAGTGGTCTGATCACGATACAATTGGTATTGCACTTGAATTATGAGATATACATCAAACATATTGCAAAATCATATTTCTATGTTTCAAAGCATATATGTATAGCTTGTTGCAGAAAACCAAGTTATCCAACTTCTTAGCTTTCCCTGGTTTGTACACATAATGATCTGATTACAATACAATTGGTATTGCACTTGAATTATGAAATATACATCAAACATATTCAAAAATCATATTTCTATGTTTCAAAGCATATTTGTCTATCTTGTTGTAGAAAACCAAGTTATCCAACTTCTTAGTTTTCCCTGCTTTGTAATTTATTTTGGACACAAAAAAAAATTACACAATTTTTTATATATACACAAACATGGATGAACCAAAACAAAAAAACAAAAAAAAAACGGTACATTCTTCTAACACTAATTGTTACTCTATTCCTTTTATTCGATTTTATTTACTCTATGTACATATTCCTTGATTTTACTTTACATGTCAACTTATGTTCATGTCCATTTTGTTTTGTACTTTTTTTTCATAGAAACAAACAGAAAAACTAGACAAGGCAAAGAACTCTTAACCAGAAATGTAGAAGAATCCATGCAAAGGTGCATACTTCTACCCATATTCCATATCCAATTGTTTTTCATTTACTCTGTCTATATTTGTTGCATTGGTTTGCAGTTCTGTTTTTTACTTCCTTGGATACTCTATATCTTTCTGTATATTAACTTATCTTCATGTCAATTGTATTTTTTGTGCTGCTATCTTGAAATAAATAATTTTGTTCTCCATCTTTGTTTTCATGTGTTCCTACGTAGCAACTTGCTTTCATGTCCATTGTATTATCTGTATTGCTACATTGAAACAAGAACACAGTAACTGAGCACAAGGATGGAGCCTTAAGTGCCACATCTAAAAAAAGATGGAGTACAATGTGCTGCAACAAATACAATGTGTATGCCTGAGACTAAGAGGTATTGTTACAAAAAACGATCTGCATATGTTGTCCAATTTATCCAGCTATATTCCATGGTTGAGAATGTTTTTCCCATAATTGATGTGTTTCTATCGCTTGATAATTATCACACTAAGTGTTGTTCTCTAAGGCACATAGTTCTTTTCTCCCTTTATTTTTCCTCTTCTATACTTATCCATTTTCCCTTTTCTTGTTCCCCTCTATTATCCATTTCTGGTTCTATACTTAGTCCCATGTCTATGCTCGCGGGTTCCCGGGATGGAGGAGTGAGAAATTCTATGTCTCTCTATATCTTTACATCACGAGTCCAACTGACCGCCGTTCGTTTTCATACTTGGCCAATTTTATGGCCGCAGGTTCCTGTGTAGGTGCCATCGAACTCTCATGCCCCATGTTCGTGGCATACATCTTGGACCTGAAACTTCAGTGATCTACAATTCGACCTCAGACTCGAAACCCCAAGCCTCACTCTACCTACGATGACTATGTCTGAATGCTTGCATATAAATGTGCCAAGTCATATATTTTTTCTACTTCTTGTTGAGATAGATATAAACAACATCTGTTTTATCTTGAACCAGGGTCTGTTAAGCTCCAGCTATATTCCATGACTGAAAATATTTTTCCCATAGTTGATGTTTTTCTATAGCTTGATAATTATCAGACTAAGTGTTCTTGTGTGACACATACAGTTCTTTGCTCCCTTTATTTTTCCTATTTTAAACTTACCCATTCTTCCCTTTTCTTCTTTCCCTGTATTATTCGTTTTTGGTTCTATACTTAGTCACATATTTATGCTCACGGGTTCCCGGGGTGGCAGAGTGATAAATTATACATCCTTCTATATCTTCACATCACGCGTCTAACCGGACGTCATTTGTTTCCATACTTAGCCAATTTTATGGCCGCGGGTTCCTGCATAGGCACTATCAAACTCCCATGCCCCGTGTTTGGGTATACATCTTACACCCAAAACTCTGGTTATCTACAATTCGACCCCGGACTCCTCGAACTCGCAAGCCTCACTCTTCCTACAATAACTCTGTATGACCGCCCCGCCTTTCCATACTTAAGACCAAGTATTGTTTTGTGATGCATAAATTTCTTTACTCCCTTTGTTTTTCTCTTCTATACTTGCCGCTTTTTCCCGTTTCTTCTTCCCCTCTACTATCCGTTTCTACTTCTATACATAGTCACATGTCTATGCTTGCGGTTTCCCGGGGTTGCGAACTCAAAAATTATATATCCATCTATATGTTCACATCATGAGTCCGACCAACTATTGTTTGTTTCCATACTTAGCGAATTTTATGCCAACTGGTTCCCATCTAGGCCCTATGGAACTCTCATGCCGCGAACTCTCATGCCCCATAGTCAATGTGTTTCTTCGCTTGATAATTATCATAAAAAGTGTTGTTGTGTAGAGCATAAAGTTATTTGATCCCTTTATTTTTCCTCTTCTATACTTAGTCGCATTTCTATGCTGGCAGGTTCCCGTGTGTCGAACTCACAAATTCTATATCCATCTATATCTTGACATCACGAGTCCGACCAACCGCCTTTCGTTTCCTTACTTAGCCAATTTTATGGCCACAGGTTCTTGGGTAGCCATTATCGAACTCTCATTCCCTATGTTTGGAGTATACATCTTGCACCCAAAACTTGGGTGATCTACAATTTGACCACATACAACTCGAATTCGCAAGCCTGTCTCTATCTACGATGACTCCATCTGACCTCCCCACCTTTTCATACTAAGTTGTTTCTTCAAAGTTTCGCGGGTTCACGGACTCCCAGGTTCAAAAAAGTATCAAAGCATTTTTCACTCCCCTCCATCCCCGCCACCTTTGCCCCTTCCCAATGCACATTAATTATGATTTTACTAGTGACAACTCACCACAGATGTTCAAAAAGATTGGCATTAATAAGAGGAAAGCTCGAGGACATCTCCCATTAAAATGCATTAATGGGAGAATATTATGGAATCTGATTAGTTTCTTTCTATCAATTTTGAATTCACAAAAAAATGTTGGTTATTTTAGTTTTTTTAAGGCATCTTCATAGCAAGAATGCAATATTGTGTTGGCCCACTGTCATCTACAAAGATGTTGACATGATGACCCTCTTTAGTATTGTGCATATATTGCAGGTTCGCATATTTGAGAGTATGCTTGCATATGAAAATGTTGATCCACCCTTCGAATTTGAACATAGTTTGCATTTGGGCCACAAAGAATGCTAATAAAATAAAATAATATGAAAATTGTTCAAGTAAATATAAACAAATTATCTTCTAACTTGAACCTGATTTTGTCGAGATCCAGGTATATTACATAGCTGACAATGTTTTTCCCGCCTTTCCATACTTTCTCGATTTCCCTGCCATCTTGGCACACTTTCCCATTGAAAATTGATTACTCTTTTATTAGCTTTGAAAAGATTGCCATTAATGAGTGAAAAGTTGGATGACATCTCCCATTAAAATGCATTAAACAAAAATTTATGGGAGATTATATTACCATCCTCCAGTGTTCGTTCTAAATACTATCACACAATTACTGCCACATGTGTTAAGCCCTAATGCTGGCTCATTGCCCCTTAATTGGGGCATATTATATTAGTAATGTTATTTTATTTAGGTCGGCTTTAGGCCATTAGTTGTAATTATACCACCTAGTCTCCTATATATACCAAGGAGACATTTTCATTTTGAATCATCTTGTACTTGAACATTTAAGTGGGGTAAAAGGAGGTTGCCCCCTCGAAGAGGCTTATTATCTGAAATTATCTCTTTTTCAAGGCGTTGAGTACTTTTCCTGAGGTTTTTCTATGCTATATTGATGTT
>JASDQU010435708.1:25000-36543 GCA_032191745.1 Picea mariana
TTAATGATTTATTCATTTCTTAAAGCTTAGTTGAGTTCGAATTTGGAAAGTTATCTAGACTAGATTCTCTTCTATGTTCCACATTCCTTTCGTTTTTAAGCTTCTTGTTTTTGGTCTAAGTTCTAAATTAGCAAGTTTTGCACATAGCCAACAATTAAATTGTTTTGATAAATTCTTTCTCCTTTAATTTTTAAATTTGATTTTTCTTCATCCCACCTTTATTAATTGATTAATTAGTTATAGTCCTTATACCCCCAATTAGACCTATGCTCTAATTTCAACTAGGCTTAAAAAAGTTGTTTTTAAGGGAAATTTTTATAACTATTAAACTTTATGCTTACAACATTTGTTTTAAGGATGACCAAATCAAAATGAGATATTGTTTTCTAGGTACCTAGGTTCATTGACTCACAGGTGTTAAAACTGCGAAGTGCCCTTCAAGACGCACTATGTTCTCGAAGGGTGCCACTCTCATTTATTCATGTTTCATTTATGCGACGTGTCTTTCAAGACATACTACATTCTCCAAGGGTGTCACTCGCCATTTAACTGATTTTGGTAGACGTTAAGCCCTTGGAGTCAATACTCTATTAAGTGACCTTCTACGAGACTAAGGGCCTTTAAGGAATAAGGACCTTGCCTTATTTTGTGCCCATTAAAATTTTCGTGAGCCACTGTCTTAGTCTTCCCTCATGGCATCATGGATCTCTCGAACTAGGTAATTGTTAACCTATAGTTTGAGCCATGATAGGAGTATTGATAGTAGGTTGTGGTAGGGCTACTGCCACACCTCTCCCTAAATATCTTTGTTTGTTGTGTGTGGCCCCTTTACTCCAAATGTGAGTCTCATTAGCAAGCTATCATCAGCCTGCATCCATAAAAAAAACATGTCAGCAATCCATAAACAACATCATAATATACCATTCATATGTCACATATGTTATAACATAAATAATCAAATCATAATTAGTCCACTCCCTGAATCGATCTGGAATCCAAGGAGGTCCATCAATTCCATTGACATCCTCATTTTGTCAAGAATCTTGCACACTTAGGAGAAACCAATCAATAGCACATGTTTATACGTAATAACATAACAAAACATTATAAATCACAGTCTCATCATCAGAATCCATAAGCGAAGAAGTCACTCATATAGTGAATCGGATCACTTGCACGCAAGTGCCCTCAAAGAATAAGTCACATCAGAAGTGCATGCAAGAGTGTGATGTTACATACACCCCCTCTTGTTTTAAACTTCATCCTCTAGTTTCATAGTATACAAGTGTAGAAATAAAGTATTTGACAATATTTAAATGTCTAGTTATCAAACAAAAAGGGAAATTGTTGACGCATATCATATGCGTCCTCCCAGGTAGCCGAGTATAGAATACAATTTTCCCACTGGACCTTGAACTGATCAACAGTTCGATGCCGTACCTGTCGAATGCGATGGTCCAGAAGGAAGATTGGCTCCGCTATGAGCACACCCTCGCCAAACATCCGCCAAAAACTCAAGTCAATCACACGCGTAGGATCACTGACCTAAAGTCGAACACAGATACAAGATAAATATCAAGCAATGCCTCACGGAATGAGGCACGATTATTCATTAGGCCCTTCATAATTATGGTCACGCAATGAGCATAGGAAAAACCCTTATGTTGATCTTGCACTTCTTCCAACCCTTTTTCATATCGTTTGTACTTATTCTTCCATTTCTTGGATCGCTTTTGGTCCTTTCAGTACCCCATCCTTGAGTCTATCCCATCTTAAGGGCGTCTGATACAGACACCTATAGAGAAACTCAACAGTACCATATTATCGGTACCTTGAAACTTGTTGTGGTATGCAAACTCGACAAGTGACAAGAATTATTCCCAACGCTTGTGTTGGTCCAACAAATACATACCCAACATAACCTTCCAAAATTTGGTTCGTTCCTTCGGTCATCCAGTCTATCTTAGGGTTGCATGTTGTACTAAAGTTCAGTTGTGTTCCCAAGGCCTCTTGGGAACTAGTCCAAATTGTCTTGCAATCACTGATTCCCCTATCGGATATGATCCTCTTAGGCATTCCAAGAAATCTCACTATCTCGCTGATCAATACCTTATCTATGTCTGGCGCCTGACACATCATACTCATAGGGATAGAATGAGAACTTTTCTTCATAGTGTCAACTACCACGAAAATTGATTCATGCCTCCTTACTGTTAGCAACAATCCAACAATGAATTCCATCAAAATGACCTCCCATTTTGATTTTGGAACATCGTGTGTTTGTAGTAATATTTCTGGATGTCTATGTTCATCCTTTAGTTGCTGACATTCTAGACATCTCACCATGTAGTTGACAATGTCCACCTTCATTCCTTTCCAGAAGAATAAGGGTTTAAGTCCTGCCCTTATCTTCATGACTCCACGTTGAGCCACGTACACATATCTGTGAGCTTTGTTTAGGATCAAAATTCTCAACTCGTCAATGGGTGGTATGTAAATCTGGTTATTCTCTCTCATTAATCCCTCGTTGTCCACAGTAAATCCCTCAAACTTCGGTACCAACATGGTGTCTTGTCTGATAAATTCCTTAACCTATTTATATTGGTCATTATCGTGATGTAGTTAGAATCCCTTTATGTAGATTCGTCTGAAGAGGTGTCCCCAAAAATATGCGTGGTCTCTGACTCAACACATCTTCCGCTCTGTTTAGTGTTCCTTTTATGTAGGAAATCTCAAAATCGTACTCGCTAGGAAATTTTGATCGACACCTATTTCGCGTGTTCAAGTCACTTCGCGTAAAAATGTGTTGCAAACTACAATGGTCCATTTTTTTGTTGTTGGAATTTTCGTTGAATCAAGTAGTGTCTCCACACTCTTAGGGCATACAAAATGTTAAATAACTCCAAATCATGTGTCGCATAGTTCGCCTCATGCTTTCTTAACTTGCTCTAGATGTAAGCTATCACTCGACTGTCTTGCATCAAGACTCTGCACAAGACTTCCTTGGATGCGTCTATGCATACAAAGAAATCTTTGTCCATGTCAGGGACCTTTCATATCGTTGTTGTCATCAAAAACTCCTTGAGCCGTCAAAATTGTTTCACGTATTTCTTGGTCCATACAACTTATTCTTCTTCTGCAACTCTGTAATCAAATTTGCTATCTTCAAAAAACCCTTGATGAACCATCGATAATATCCCACTAAACCCATGAAACTACGTACTTCTGGAATGTTCATCAGTGCAGGCCATTCTCTAAAATCCTCTACCTACGTTGTCTCCACAACGATACCTTCATCAGAGATATAATTCCCCAATTGATGAATTATCGATTGATAAAAGAGCATTTCGACAATCCCTAAAATGTGTTCTCTCCTAAACACTGTAGCACCAAGTGCAAATTTCATCAAGTTCTTCCATCCTCCAAGAATATATCAATATGTCATCAATTAATACTTGAAGGTATTCAAGAAGATCCTTCACGACCCATCCTTCTTCCGTAGGAAAATAACAGGTGCACCCCAAGGTGACACACCTAGACGTATCAGTCCTAGGTCCGACAACTCCTTCAATTGTATTTTCAAGTCCTATAACTCAGGGGTCAACATCCGATAAGGCATTCTTTCCATCAAAATATTCTCAGGTTTTAGGTCGATGGTAAATTCCAATTCCCTCTTAAGAAAAAACCCTAGTAACTCCTATGGGAATACCTTTGCAAATTCTTGTATTACCTAAATGTTTTCTACTCCCTCCGCCACGCTTTTTTCATTCAACGCAAGGATCACATATAGCTTGCATCCCTTGCACATTCTCTTTCGAAGTTGTAGGGGAGAGATGAACCTTAGGGAAACTCCCTGGTCCCCTCTTGCAATCACACATCTTTGTCCCTCATCATCGACCTAACTCAACTATTTTGTCTTGTAGTTGGGTATCGCCTCAACAATTCCTACCATCCCATACCAATCGCGGGGTCATAAGATCATAAGATCATGACATATAGGTTGTCCTTCATGACACATATCTCAGGTTAAGGCTACAACCCGTAACCTTTCCTCCAACCTTTTGCCTGGCTCTAGAAGCCATTTACACATAACTAAACACGTCGTGTTTGATTGCCTTTACCTTAATCCCTACAGTGCGGTACTAGAAATAGAGCTCTCTGTAGCACCGAGATCTAAAAAATACTAAAGGTTTGATTGACGATGGTACCTGATGCCTTGAGCATAGTGGACTGGTGCTCAGCCTAGCAATGATTCACCGTGGTCATGAATCTTGTGAGCCATGCCCATCTCCATAATGGTAGTATGTCCTGTTGACCCAACTGCTCTGGCCTTTTTAACCTGATAGTCTTGATGGTAAGGTGGCTCTCCACATGTCCAACGCCTGTCTTTGGTCTAATATTCCTAGCCCCGAAGTAGAAGTTGTTGTCCCACCAGCCTGAAACCCTGGTATGTTCTACTGAAAATGCCTAACAATTGTTGTTGCTGATGCGATGGTCCGCCGTAGGGGCTGTTCTATCGAGGAACCTGTCGTCGTGGTGTCATTAAAAAGGGTTCTATAGACGTGTATTGATACCAATATGTCTTTAGTGGTTGGCGTATGATGTTGGCATGCACCGAATGTCGTCAGTCGAGACGGTCTTGCAGGAGTCCTGACCTGACTCCCATGGATCAATTCTTCTTCAACCTTGAGACCTATTGGACTACATCATGCAACATCCGAGGCAAGGTCGATCACGATCTGGTTGATCTCCAACTTCTCTGTGTTCATCTATGGGCCATACCAAAGTAGCTCCATAAATATAGTCTCATAATCTGGCACTATACGACTACCCTGTCATAAGGCGTTGAACTCATCGAGTTAGCGCTCAATGAATTCCTGTGACAAAACTTCTACCAAAACTGTTCCTCGAATCGTTCCCATAACACGTCTTCGAAAACCATGTTTAGTTGATGGAGGAGTTTCTTCCACCATAGAAGAGCACTCCCCTTTAGTTGAAGACCGCGATACGGATCTTCGTGTTGGAGGTCGTAACTTTGATGCGTGAAGCACCTCTCCTGGTTCCCCAGCCATGCCTCGGCGGCTCAGTTGTCCATGGTACTCGTGAACTCAGGAACTTAACCTTCTCGAGTTATTCGTGAATGCTACCAATACTGGTTGGAGCGTGTTGTGGACCCTCAGAGGTATAGGAGCCCTGGCCTCATCTCTCTATCCATAAGGAAAATCAAGGCCTAAGGCATCCTCTGACATGACCTCGTTAGATCGTCCACATCCTTACAGTAAAACTTCTCACACTCAAAGTCTTGTTGTTCTTCTTGGGGGTTAGAACCCTCTGGCGCGGGTGCGACTAGAGGTGTCGCACCACCCCTCCTAGCACCACGTCGTGAACCTCCACGACATCCTCTTACCATGATTACCGCATGGATAGGTTAATAATTCAATTAGTGGTGAGTATTAATGAAGGTATTAATTCAGTCGCAGGGTTTAACCTCGCTCTGATACCATATGTAATGGCCCCGTGGTTATGACACCAAACAACCGGTAAAAAAAAAATTGAATTGCGTTAGGGATAGACATCAAATTAGTAACAACATCATTGACACGTCATCCAAATATATTAATGAAACAATATTAACACAAAAACAACATTCGCGATATAAAGTCATCGCACTATTTCCATGAATAATAATATCCCCATTGATGCATTAAAACAATTAGTGGTCCATAATTAGTGTATTCATACAATTAAATGGCGACTCATAAACTTTATAAATCATAAATTAAATATGACACACAGTAACACATCTCCCTACTTATCGTTGAAATAATAAACAACTCCATCAATGCATCAACGAAGGATGGCAACATATAAACATAAATAGCATAGTGGATTAGCACATCAATGAATCAAAACGCAAGAAACATAATTACGAAGCAAACACACACCCTCATAAATTAAAGCACCAAGTACACTTATTACTAAAACCATCATCCATCTCCCTAATGAGATACGCGCGAGTAACCCATGCTAGAACATGGTATATCCTTCATTAATACACTACGTATGCGATCCAATTTTTAAATTACAACACAATTAATGGCGCAAGGTAAGTATATTCAATCATTTTTATGGCGCAAAGGTCATCACAGCCATGTCCATCCAAACATCGCTATACATATCACGGCACAAGTAATTTATCAATTAAATTATGGCGCAGACGAAATAATCAATCAATCCTAAACATCGTTCAATTAAGGCGCAGTGTATTCTACATAAAATTCAACACTTATTCCATGGCGCGTGAGAAGTAGAATAACAATGGAAATCATTCTTTACAATAAAGTTTCTTCACGTGGGAAGTAAATAACTCAAACAAACAATGAACATTGAATTTCACGGACTACTAGAAATCTACCCACTTGAGTAACCACGTGTAACATTATCGGTGTGCGCAATCGAATTATTACATAACCGATCTTCGTCAGTAAATATTCAAGGCGCAATGAAATACCTGAATCAGTGGAGAAAGTGTCTCCATATCTTTGGACTGTTTTGGGACTGTTCTTGAATTTGTTTGATGTTAAAAAAATTATATTTTTTAAAAATTATACTTCTTATAAATTTGAGATAATTTTTTCTTGAAAAAAAAAAGTGATCACCATTTACATCATCGATAGCACATCATTCAATTCATGGTGCATCCATTCTATTACAACATATAACACACTATTCAAGGGCGCAAGAGAAATTATCAACGAAATCAAGGCGCAAGAAATCTAATCTAATAAATTCTGGGGCGCAAGGGCATAGATACAAGCAATTCACATGACAACTTTAATTGAGGCGCACAAATAGTAATCTAATCTATTATTTCAGGGCGCAAGAGAAATATTACAAGCAAGCATTGGTGAGCTTTATTTAAGGCGCGCAGATAAATTTATGGCTAAACAGTCCTACGTCAACATCTAGAAATAAATCCTAACACCTATGTTTCTGATTTGAGTTACCTTCAACCAAGTATTGGAACATTGAGGTCAAGTGTTATCAAGGATCAAATTCTAAATTTGTTGAGTCCTTTCCTAAGAGAAACTTTTCATAAGACCAACTCGTCAAAAATAAGAACACCTCACACCTATTAGTGTATCTATCATTGGAAATGACAAGTTACAAGTTATTATAAAAACTAGATTGCGAATTCATGTCTAAAATTCCAGTCGTTAGTATTCACTTTCCCAAGACCAAGACCATTCTATTGCAGGTGCTCGTTGATTATTTTTTATGATCCTTATACTATTTTTCTTACATATCCTAAAACGCATACTATCCAAGGAAAATTTCAATAGAAAATCTTCCCCTAATCTCTTCTCCTACAATAACAAAAATTCATAATTCTATCCTACTGGACATCTACATAAATGAGTTACAACAACCAACTTAAAGCTTGGGCTAAAAGAATTAATGTCAGAAAATTTCGCTCCCTTAGCCCATGTCTCTCTATGACGAGGAATTGAACTTAAAACTTAATATCTGGGTACAATTCGTTTTAACCAATAGAAACCATTGTCGAGTAGCGATTGGGACTGAACTCAGAAATGCTATCCCTATACACAATCTGACATTTAGGAAAGAAATTTGAGTGAACAAGTGAAAGAAGGATTCCCAGTACCACTCAGATGGAACCTCTGTGGTCCCTGTGTGGAGAGTATAGAAGGGAACCCTCGGATAAAGACGCAGAGCGCACAACTCTCAAAAACACAGAGTAAAAAACACTTGTTGGGTAATCTCCTGGCAAAACACGGAGGGAAAAAGGGAAAACGTAAGGAAGATCATAGGGTTAATTTCGTTGTGTGCAACCACAAAACGCAGAAAGAATAATGGATACGAATATTAGATATCAGTTCTGGGCATTGGGTAAACAAGGTGTGATTGATGGCGCGTGAATAATCCACAGTCGAAAGCCAGCTTTAAAAAGTAGATGGGAAAAAAATACTTCGCGACTTCCAATGAGGTGGCATCGAACAGGTGTACTAACCGTTAATTTTTGGGGTCGGATAAAAGTACAGAGGTTCGACCAACAAATTAATGGTTCGTCGAGCTCTGAGCAAGGCGGTAGAACCGTGCTATCAGGTGGGGTGGATGGATGAAGATTCAGGTGATTGAATACCATAAATGGGTCACCAGAGGAACAGTTAAGGCACGTCAATCTGAAGTGCACTCAGAGATTCGTGGGATCGAGCTAAAGAAAGGGGCCAAGAACGAACCAAAAATACGAAGGAAAATTTTTCATTTTTTTTCCGGTTTACTTACTGAGATATCTTTGCGTCATTTGCTGCTATACGAAACGCATGCCTTAGGAAAATGGGTTGGTGTTGTTTCACAGCTATCTCAGGCGTCAAACAGAACAAAGATATTGTCCTCGCTAGTAAAAGGGTTTGCGTCGTTTCTCATTTCTTTCGAAACGCCAAAAGTCCAGCCCCCACTGCTGGTGTTAACCCAAATGAAGTCAGAGTTCAAAAGTGAATAGAAGTTCAGTCGCAAATATCTGTTATTTCATTCCAATCTAAAAGGGGCCCATCAACCAAAGAAGGGAAGGAAGTGCCGCTCCAAATGCACTATGACCACCCAAAGGAAATTACCCATTAAACAAATAGGCAGCGAGTAAATCCGAACTCGGTTCCTCCTGCATCCCATGACATAACCAAGCCACCTCCATTGTCCAAATACACAATGAAGCTACGCCCTACGAACTGGGAAAAAACAGTTGGTTTATTAAGAAAGGTTAAGCAAAAATTCTGAAGGTAAAAACGAGCAACGATCCTGAAGGATTCGCACTCCTAGCACATCTATGGCAGCAACGATATTCAACTCTTAACTCCTTACACAGGGAACTCGTCCATGATTCATGAAGTTATACCTTCTCCCATGGATTCACAGATTTATCAACGCTGCGATCAAGTCCTAACTCCTGGGAAAAGTTTCAATGGAACCTCACAATACTCTAGGGAAAAGTTTCAATGGAACCTCACAATAAGTAATTCTAGCGTAGGCAGCTAAGGAGATTTATAAACTGTGAATCCTTCAATGAAAGTCTGAATAACACAACAACTCATGTACATAGGCAGAAAGTTCAGAGCATATTACCACATATAATAGAAATCGCCTTAAACGATACCTTCAAAATTTCGCATACTGTAACCGAAGCAGATGAAGCCGAAGATGTTTTTCCTCGACAGCGCTCCCTCTGACCTTTTGCTTGCTAACAGCACAGACGTCATCAGTACCACCCAACCAACGCTACGGGTACTCTTCTTCCCCCTCAGCCCCTCGAGCCGCAAAGGGACCGCGCACACAACCATAGAAAGGATAGCTCCCATATCGCCTCGCAAGTTCGAGCTACCACTCTCTATTCAAGCTAGGCATCCCAACTCCCACAAGAAAAAACAGCCAAGAAAATTCCGGGAGCATAACCTTACACATACCAGTCGTGATCGATCCCCTCCTCTACCATTTCTTTTATAGATATCTTTTAGCGACTAGTTGCCAAAATGCACATCTAATTATTTTTATTAAAATTTTATTAGGAATATTCTCCCTTGTACACTTGTCACCCGATCCCTTAGTTGCACTAGAAAATCATTTAATTAATTAAATTAATCTTCCAATTTCCCTCACCCACCTAAAAACGTTCATAAAAACGCTCCTCGTTGTCCCTTTAGTCATTCACATTCCCTTAATGACTGACACCTTTCTTAAATATTAGTTGAGTTCGAATTTGGAAAGTTTTCTAGACTAAATTTCGTTCTATGTTCCACATTCATTTTGTATTTAAGTTTCCCCTTTTTCGTCTAAGTTCTAAATTAACAAGTTTTTCACATAGCCAAAAATTAAATTTTTTGGATAAATTCTTTCTCCTTTAATTTTTAAATTTATTTTTTCTTCATCCCCCTTTATTAATTAACTAATTAGTTTTAGTCCTTATACCCCCAATTATACCTATGCTCTAATTCCAATTAGGAATAGCAAAATTGTTTTTAAGGGAAATTTTTATAACTATTAAACTTTACTCATACAACATTTATTTTAAGGTTGACCACATCAAAATGAAATATTGTTTTTTAGGTACCTAGGTTCATTTACTCACCAGTGTTAAAACCATGATGTTCCCTTCAAGACGCACTACATGCTCCAAAGGTGCCACTCACCTTTATTTATGCTTCATTTATGTGGCATGCCCTTCAAGACGCACTACGTGCTCCAAGGGTATCGCTCTCCTTTTGACTAATTTTGGTAGACTTCAAGTCTTTGGAGTCAATACTCTGTTAGGTAACCTTGTGGGAGAGTAAAGGCCTCTAAGGAATAAGGACCCTCCCTTATTGCACGCCCCTTAGAATCTCCATGGGTGACTGTCTCAGTGTTCCCTCACAACATCGTGGATCTCTCGAACTAGGTAATCGTTAACCTACAGTTCGAGCCACAGCGAGAGTTCTAGTAGGATGTGGCAGGGCTACTTCCACACCTCTCTCTCAATATCTTTGGTTGTCGTGCATGTCCCCTTTACTCCAAATCTGAGTTTGATTAGAAAGTTATCATCATCCTGCATCCATCAATAAAACATGTCAACGATCCATAAACAACATCATAATATACCAATCATATGTCACATATGCAATAACAAAAATAATAAAACCATAAAAAGTCCACTCCCTGACTCGATCTAGAGTCCAAGGAGGTCCATCGATGCCATCGACATCCTCAATCTATCAAGAGTCCTGCACACTCAGGAGAAACCGGTCAATAGCACATGTCTATACATAATAACATAACATAACATCATATATCATAATCTCATCATCATAGTCCATAAGCGAAGCAATCACTCATATAGTGAACTCGATCACTTGCATGGAAGTGTCCTCAAAGAATAAGTCACATCAGAAGTGTGCGTAAGAGTGGGATGTTATATTTGGCTCATATATATATATATATATATATATATATATATATATATATATATATATATATATATATCCAACATCTCGTGTAGTGGATTCTTTGGATGAGCAGTGTAAGGCCCCTCTACTTCCATTATAGTTTATATATTTCACCGTGAGCACCTCGTTTCATGCCCAATGAGCTTGTCTTGTCGGTAGATTGGGGAAAGGAAAGGATAAATTGCATGGTCATCATCCCTCAATATTTTTTTATTGTTTTTATTTTGTTTGCAAATTTGTTTAACACTTGTTTTATATTATGTGGAAAGGTTCTTCAAGTGTTTCTTGTTATGGATTTGAGGAGGAAAGGGAAGGGTCGGTTTTTTTATTTTAAAATATTTGTTTTTTTCAAAATTTGTTTATATATTAATATATATTAATAATCTACTTATATATATATATATATATATAAACAATTTGTTTTTCCAATAAATAATACAAAAATTACATTGTATTTTCCATTTTCTTTAGAAAAGAAGTAATAAGGTCCAAGTAGATTTATAGATATAAAAAATAAACAAAATGTTAATTATGTTTATCATATTGTAGGTG
>JASDQU010435708.1:36778-54155 GCA_032191745.1 Picea mariana
CACACACTTTTTTTTTCATTCTAGGTAGTTCGCCCACTCTCTCCTTCAAGGTTCTTCTAGGTAGTTCACTCAAGGTTTCTGGGTCATTTCTAGCTAATTCTAGGCTATTTTAGGGGTCAATTATGGGTTATTTTAGAGTGATTTATGGTTGGTGTAAAGGGTTTTAGTAAGGGTACTAATTTGTTTTAGAGAATACTTTGCATAGTCATGTGGGTGGTCAAACCGTAGGTTTCAATTTTGAAATTCGGATCTGAGACCATATGTAAGACCCTTCCAGGGCATCATAGCTAAATAACAAATTTGTAATCTAAGTGATATTTATTTATATTTTTGTCTGCATGTTGTTTTTGTTAATTTATTTTTGTATGACATTAAGTGATACCAAACATATAGCTAAATAGTAAATTACATAAGAGTAATTTCTAGCAAATTAAATTACCAAATTTCACATTTACAACATAATTTCAATATATATATCATAACTTTGATTCAAAGAAAAAAATTAAACAATTACAATACCTTTAGAAGATGTTTTTCCTTTGAGTGCTTGCAGTTGTTTGCTTCAAAAGATTGAAACCTCCTAAAAACTGAATGTTTTCCTCCTATCCAATCAGGAACAAAGCCTCTCTGACTCCCTAGCTCCAGGAATCCTTGCGGTTTCCTGGCCCCCCAAGCCTGAAATTCCCATCAATAATCCAACCTCGTATGCATGGACAAAATTCCCTAGATGAAATTATTACTCCAAGGTTTTCTACTCCTTTCTCTCCTCCTCCTCCCAAAATCCCAGTCCAAATGACTAGTTTCCTTTTCTTTATTCTCCCCCTCCCTCATAAATTCCTATCTCCCCTTATCTCTTCCCACTTTCCCATCACACACAATACAAGAAATAATAAGTTCATTCATTGTTACCTATTTTAATCTAAAAATAAAAATAAAATGATAAAATATAATTAGTTAAATAATCTACTTGACTTAATGAAATTAATGATTTTGATTATGTAATTAACTTTATTATGTTAATGGATTTAATTAAATTACTTAATTATAAATATTAATTAATCTGTTTGGGGTGTTACAATGATCATAGCCGACATCTCTTTCTCCTCAGAGATAAGCTACCACCATTCTAGCCAATTTGTACTCTACAATATTCTGTTATTTTATTGATTAACAAAAGTTGGGTTTCAATGTACTAATGTGTTATTTTCTATAGTTTTGTTTGTATTTCATTTTGTTCCCAATATAATATAGATTAGTGGTAACAAAGGAATATGCTCCTTGTTATTTCTCAATGCATGTCCCCAACGAGGTCAGGGTATAGAGATTTAGGTCTCGAGCAAGTTTCACTAGGGGATGGCTACTCTCGCCATCCCAAACAACCTCCCATGGTGGAAGAAAAAAGAGATGGTGAAGGAGGAGATCATTTTAATATTTTATTCATGGAATCCCTCATTCGATAAGGGAACAATATGATGAAAAACTTCACTAAAATCCTTTGAAAATGATTGACGACAATCGAGGCACCTTCAACAAGAAACCATTTTGGAGGTACGACATCCTTCAAGGTATAAGTTAATCTTGATATCCTTTTATTTAATGGTTTGATAGATGCATATTCTCTAGATAAATGGTTGAGTATGTTAGAATGTTATTACTCTATCCAAAAACAAATCAACGGTGAAAAGATCAACTTTGTGCTCCTTAAATCTATTCCTTGTTTCAAAGCATGGTGGGAAGGCTACTAGGAGAGGCACAACATGGATGAATCTATGCCATTCATGAAAGAGCCCACCTGTGAAGCATTTTTGGATTCCCTTAAAGAAGGAATTATACCATGTTGGAAGCTATGATTACCAGTATACGAGATGGATGAATTTGGATCAAGAGAGAGACCAGATAGTGCCAAAGTATACCAACACCTTCCATACCCTGTACTGAAAGCTAGGTATTCAAAATTCTGAGAGATACATGGTTCTAAAGTATCGTAGTGGCCTACACATGTACATCCAAATAGATATGGATTTATTGGGAATCTCATCGCTAGGATTTATTTATCAATCGAGCATAAATTCAAGAAGAAAAATAATCGAGAGTTTGGGTCTACAAATACACCACAATAAAATCATGGTAAAGGCAATCCTAACTCATAGAACAAAGGATAGAAAAAGGAGAGACAATCTCACAAAAACCAGTTGAAGCCACAGGTAAATAAGGGTGATGGGATGCCAAAGAAGGACACCAAAAATTAGTGTGAGTTCCACAAGAGCCCTTGCCCCAACACCAATGAATGTGGCTTGAAATAGACATTGTTGGATGAGCTCAAACAAAAAGAATTAAACTTGGCTCAGACTTTGATTCATAGAAAAATAAAGGGAAATAGATCATCGATGCAGAACCCATTGCTACCATCTCGAACACCAAAATCCAACTAGAAGAACTAAAGGATATTGAGGAGGAGGAGTACCTCTCCTTGTCATAGATGTGGGTGAAGGGAATGCCACTACATTTCATTGTTGATAGTGGGAGTTATAAGAAATATATCTTAGTTAAGTTTTTCAAAATAATGAAGTTGTCGATGGAGCCACACCCCCAACCATACACCATTGAATGGTTGATCCAGGGATGAGACGTCTACATCATCCAATAATTTCATTTTTCCTACAACATTAAGCCCTTCAAAGATCAAGTATTATGTGATGTTTCTCCACTTGAAGTATGGGATTTTATTTTAGGACAACCATATATGTGGAAACTTCACGGTGTTTATTATTCTTGCCCCATAGTGTTATTATTTATCTAGGGGGTCATCTCTACAAGGTATCATAGGTAGTTTCGACTACTTCTATTTCATTGATCTCGAGAAAATGATTACACAAATTAATCTCTCATACCTTGAATTGTTTCCTCCTCATGATATGGTTAGAAGGTGAATGGAAGGTCACTAAAACCACCATATCCTTGGCTCAATACATTTATACATAGTAGAAGCAGGTTGACAAGGTTGTAAAGGAGCACAAAGATTTTTTTGCTTCACCTATGGAGGTGCCTCTACACTTCCAAGTCAAGCATTACATTTAATTGGTACCCAATTCTCCCTTTACAATTGGTCCAATTTATAAACGCTCCCTTCCATAGAATGAGGAAATAAAGCATCAAATTCATGAGCTCATCCAAAAGAGCCACATTGGATTGAGCTCCCCACCTTATGGGAGCTGAGTTTTGTTAGTGTATAATAAGGTTCCATATGTCCATCATAGCTATAATATATCCCTTCACATCGCTATTGGTCATTTCCCATTTCATGTGTGCTTGGGGTTACAACCATTATCCCCCATTGATGTATCTTTTGTCACTACATCTTCACCGATATAGTCCTCCCACACTTAGACCAAGGTATATTATGCAGCCAAATTTGTTGAATATATCCAACACATCCACCAATAGGTTCATGACATGCTTCAAAAGGATAATTCCAAGTAGAAGCAGTGGCACGACCGACATCGGGTTCCATGCAAGTTTCAAGTTGGTCATAAGGTGTGGTTTCACATGTAGAAAGAGTTCCTCCCAAGTCCCCATAGGAAGCTAAGACCACTAAAATATGGGCCTTACACCATCACAAAGACTATAAGTGAAAATTATTTTCAATTTAATATTCCTCCTTTCCTTGGCTTGCACCTAGTATTTAATGTGGAGTTGCTCCAATCGTATTACCCACTTATGTTGGATACCTCAGAGGTGGTTGAGAATTTGGACCCTACCGAACTCAATCCACACTGAATTGAGCAAGCTATAGTGGATAATATCATTGAGACCCAAATGAAATCCACCCACCATCAAAACATAAAACTCTATCGGGTTGTCAAAGTAAGACAACCACTTTAGCAAGGAAAGTGGTTTACCGACATTCAAATTCAAAAAAGTTTTTCCCATATCCAAAAGGAACTTGACACAATTGGTACCATTGCTTTCTAAAGGCGGAGGACTAATCTAAGTTTACATCGATGTCCATCCACCTCTTCCACTAAATCAAAAAATTTGAGCATGTGGTTTTGATAAACCATGGTATACACCCATGGTATTTGAAAGATAGAAAGAAACAAAATAAATAATAATAATAATAATAATAATAATAAAATGATAAAAAAATATTTTCATAGTTATTAATTAGTTTTTACAATTGGTGGTTTATGATTCTGTGGTTTTTTAACCCATGGTATTCACCCATGGTATTTGTAAAATGGGATAAATAAGATAAAACATATAATAATATTAAAATAAGTGACATGATATGACTCTTGAGGGAAAAAGTCATATGTAAGTACTATATATATGGACCCTCTCATTTGTAAAATGATATATCATTATTCCCTCATAATGTAGACAACAAGGTCACTCATTCAGCCTCTTGTAATACATTTTTTTGAATGAGTGTACCTGACATCTTCTATTCAGAGATAAGCTACCACCATTCTAGTTTGTTTGTATTCTATAGTATTTTGTTATTTTATTCAATAATAAAAGTTGGGTTTCACTATACTTATGTTTTCTCTGTTATATTTTTTTTGTATCTCATTTCGTTCTCAATACAATATAGATCATAGTGTGCCTCATGGCTTAGTGTTATTACAAGGAACCTACCTTAAGAAAGAGTGTCAACTCAGATCATCTAATTGGCTATATTAGCCTATGAAAAAATGTATTGAATGTACTATGATATGGGAAGGAACGTACTTCACAAGGGGTTATGGTTGATACTTTTCATAACAAGTGTTACTATATTAGAGATATCCCTTTTGAAAAAATAATTTGATATAAAATAATTATTTAACTGATATATTTGTTTTTCTTTTTACAGAAATGGGTGATGTTTTTATTAGAAAAAAAAGAGGGTTGTCAAAAGCCATTACAATCATGGAGACCAAATTACAGAGATTCCTAATCCAAACTTGGAAGGAACTCATATATTATCTTCCTATATCTCTGTATCTAGTCCTTCACTAATTTGTCAACTTCATAGCTACAAGAAAAGTGCAAAAAACATAGTTACTTATCATTTGATGCTAATGAGTTTGTTGGACTATGTCTTCTGTATTATTTACTTCCATTGCTTCCATTGGATTTCCCAAATGATGAAACTTTGCATTCACTGGAATACCCAATTGTTGAACCCCTCCAGTTCTATGATTATCTTCTTCTTGACTTGGGATGAGATGAGTTGGAAGAGGATGATCCCTGAGAGAAGGGGACAAGGAAATTCAATCTTTGGATTGTTACAAGGGAAAAAAATCTCTATGGCCAAGGATAAACCACACCAGACAGGCATGACTACAGAAATCAACTCAATTACAACATGTGATATATAAACTAATGTGCAATACGAGGAAGAAACCTACCTCGATCCAATCATTTGATGTCGTTCCACTGTTGAGCACTTTAACCCCAAGCCTTACACCTGCAAGAAGTTCTCAACAAACAAGGATGCAAGTATATAGTGACAATATATAAAATGAGTTAGCACATCAGATAGCACAATCCATTAATAAGCATTACAAACATGCCCATGGATAATAATCATATATTTGCAAGATATTGATTGGATGAGAAAGGAGTATTTATATTAATAATTAATCAACAGAAGTATCAACATTACAGACTTATGTGTCGGCACGGTTTGAAACCAAGAAACCAAGTTCCTTCCAACTAGGTCTCCACTACTTCAATCCTCCACCAAAAGCAAGCTCATAACAAAGAGATAAAGAGATTTTATTTGACAATAAAGGAAGATCTTGGGGGCTGAACACTGTGTTCAAACTTGAGGGACAAAGGGATGCAGACTCAATATGAAATAATTACTCTAGAGTAACCTTTTTCTCAAATTTGAATGCTTTCTCTCTCCTTTTCCATAGCTTGAAATTTTTCTCTTATAGGCTCCGGAATGCAACTGAAGGGACGATTCATAATGTTTCCGGTATATGGAAGGCCAAAGATCATAGATCTTTTGTCGTGACATGTAAACCCGACCTCATTTTTCATTTTCTGGCACAAATCCCGATATACATGAGTTGTAGTGGAGCATAAAGCGTATATGCATCTTGCAAAGCAGTTAGGGAGCGTATATGTGGAAAAATATATGCTTTGGCTCTGGATTTATCAAAAAGGGGTTGATAAGTCTGCATAGGGAAATGGAAAAATTCCCTCTGTGCAAGATAGAAATGGTGAGGAAAATCTTGCTATAACAGATGCTCCCTAATGTGTGAGATCATAGGAGTATCTGCGATGGCCAATATACATTATAAATAACCCATAATTGGAGTGGTAGAGAACCAACTGGACGAACTCAATTGCTCATTACATTATGTATTGACTTTGCATACATGGCTGCCAAAAATACAATGAAAATCCATGTGGAAAATATACCAACAAGTGTTCGTGGCCATGAGTACGGAAATATAAATGTGGTTACATGCCAATAGCTATCATAGTCACAAACAAGGCCAATTGAAACCAGTCTCAAAACCAATCTGAAGATATTTGTATACCATGGAGTACAATCTAATATCCCATGATCGCTGAAGTCAAATAGGTATTGGTCCGATGAAATGAAAGCAACAGCTCAAGAAAGTTGTGTCTACAAAGTGGTGTCTTCAAGTCTTCAATACAATCCGCCAATGGTGCAAGTCTACATCATGTGAATAAATGAGTGGAGGTCGAACATGATGAGACATCATTTGATTACCGGTCATTGAGGTATACCATTAACAAACGCGCGACAGCCTACCAATGATGAAAGTAGGTATTAAGGCACTGAGTACATCTCTACAAATGTGAATGAAGGAGCTAGTGTCAAACACTTGAGAGATCCATTGATCAGGAGACATTGATGTATTCCCATCTATTAATGGTGAGAGAGCCCGCCACTAATGACTGTAAACCTCAAGGTACTCATAAAACTCTAAGTCTCATATCTAGAATACATGAGATGAAGTCGATGGAAAGAGACCCGCTGAAAGGAGAGTATTAAGGAATTTCTCATCAGTCAACACGAGGAGCAAAGAAGGAGCTTCATGATTTGGTGGAGATCGGGTGAAGAACATGTTCATGAACCAATGACCCTGTGCATCTTTCACGTGTGCCAAATGCAAGTGGTACACGAAAAAGACCCCCTGAATAGCAGCCAGTCATGAAAACTGCTAACAAAGTGATCCGGATTATTTTCAGCACAAAATGAGAGTGGAGATATAATAAAGAAATGCACAGAGATATCGCGTATATCCAATAATATAACAGAAATATATCAGAGATGCAACCATAAACACAAAGATACAATAATACATGATTTCTATTAATGAAAGAAATGTACAGAGACTATAAAAATACAGAATGAAAGACTCGCTAGAATGGTGGCAACTTATCTATGAGAAGAGATGTGACGGCTACTTGCATTCGCAAGAAGATGATTACAATGAGGCTTTGAAGGCCTTTTTACAATAAACAGGAATTCCAAAAGTCCTAGACATCCAAAAACCTAACCCTAGGAGATGAAGCGCTAAAAGTCATGTGGGCCCCGTTTGGGTAAGTGAGTACATCAACTTCCCGGGGTCGTAACTTTTGCATACGATCTCTGTTTTAGGCATGTGATATCTTGTCAGAAAGGTATTGTCGAGGATATTGATTTTGGGGGATCAATCATGCCTTTGGAGATCATTGAGAACCTTGATATCAAAAAACCTTCATTTGGACCCTCAAAATGGCCCCGGAAGTTAAAACCTGCTAAAAATAGTAAATTGTCAAAATTGCCAGAAAACTATTTTGGCCATTTGGAAAAGGTGGGTGGCCACCGATATCCACCTGGATCACAAAGCAGAGGAAACCACCAATAATTCTAATGTCATCCAAGACTCTGAACGAATCCCAAAGTGTGAATAGATGTCTTGACGTCGAACACAAGGGAAACCACCCAGTCAATCAATCCATGATGAAATGTCGATTGATGGGTTCAAGGTGACCTACCAATGATGAAAGTAGGGCCAGGGTGCATCATAAGACCAAAGTATCATGTGATTATGAGACAAATTGAGGGTATGGACGACATGTGAAGTCAATATTTCTGAGGAGTGGCTGACATAGGTTGATAGACTTCCTTTGAACAAGAGCATGAGACATACGGTGGACTCTGGAAGCATAGACTTAATGATTTGACAATTAGATGCAGGAGGCATCCATAATGTTCTCTATAGTGGCTGGAAGATTAACTAGTCAGTAGAGAAGATTTTGTAACGAGATCAACTTCCTAAGGCCATGCTAAACCAAAAATTATGATGACGCAAGGACTCAATAATTTTGTGCTCTTTTCAAAGGTGACACGACTGCTGCCAATTACAATATAGTACTCCCTTCCCACCCATCTTTTTTGTTTTTTCATAACAATTGAATGCTATGATATAGAGGAGGGAATGAGTGTCACAAGTAAGCAAAAATAGTTTCAGCAGTGGAATGTACCTATGCTCAATGCAAGGAAATGCATGCGAGAGATGGACACTCAGGGTGATGTTCCCTCCATGGCATAGGGTGTCAAATTGCGAAGGATATAGACAAGGCTCTGCTTGGTTGAAGATGCAAACTACTTGGGCCATGGTTTATAACGCAAAGCGCAAACCGGCTAAAGGCTCAATACTGCAAGCAAGGGCATGAGATGCAATCACAATTTAACGCCAAAAAATGTCCTTTTTTATATCTTTTAGTCTACTTGGTGTGAAAAAGGGGTAAAATTGTGCCAAATAGACATCTTTTCAAATCCAATTTACGAGTGTGAAAAAGACAAATTCACTCAGCAATCTTTTCTATTTTTGATAGCGAGTCGGAAAAGAGCTTAACTAGGACTCATGATCTTTCAAATCCAATTTTAATGAGTGTGAAAGGGAAAAATCACTTGGCAATCTTTTCAGTTTTTAGATGAGTTTGAAAAGAGATTAACTGAGACTCATTTGGAAGATTCTAGGCGGAAAGCCACGGGGGAGGCCAAGACTCCTGTACTGATCTTTTGTGGAATGTCAATATCTTACGAAGAACCGACACAAGCTCTAGAAGACCCAAATCTCTCCAAGTCGAGGAGGACAAAGTTTTATCGGAGGTTATTGTCTCCGTGATATATAGGATAATGTCTCTTCCTGGAAAAGACATATGTGGAGGCATTGGATACCCCACAACACCATCCCAATCAAAGGGAACCTCGTCAAGACTTGGAGGGAGAGAACTCAGGAAGAGTAAAACTCTCTCTTGTTCAGAAGGTGAAGTAATAGAAATGTTAAGGACATGGCGTAGAAGGTGTAGAACCAGAACCAAAAGATCAAGATAGACCAAAAATTGCATTGGCGTGACCGCTTCCTTAGACTTTTCACTCTCCAAGAGAAGAGTGGGTTCGATCGAATATTGCATCGATACGACCACTTCTTCAACCATTTTTTGAATAGGATGGGAGACAACAAGGTCAAGAGGTGCATCACCCAAAAAAATATGAGTGTTTTTGGTTAAATATTGCATCGACACGACCATTGGTTGAACAAGATGCAAGACTACAAGGTCAAGAGATGCATCACCCCCAAACATAGGAGAGGTGTTGGTTGAAGATTGCATCAACGGGACCACAGGTTGAATGGGATGTGAGACAACAAGGTGAAAGGATGCATAAACCCCTAAAGGAAAAGGGGTGTCAGTCGAAGATTGCATCAGCATGATTGTTGTATCAACCAAAGAAGGAACGGAGTGTTGTGAAACCATAGATGGCTTAGAACCCGAAGGGCCCTTAGGTGAGCCCCACACTTCTGGTATCCCAGCAGTAATAGGACACAAACAAGTAAGGTGACTTCCTTCGCAAGTCCTACAAAGGAATCTAGGCTTACGTCTAAGACATCTAGGCTTCTCAATCATATGAATGCCCCCAGCATGACTTACAGTGGCTGGTGACATGCTCCCAGCATGACTTGCAGAGGCTAGTAGAAAATATCCAACATGACTAGCAGAGGTTGACGATGAATCCGCAACATGACTACAGAGTTTGGTGATGGATGTGCAGTGTGACTAGCAGTGACCAGACATGTGACCCCAGCATGAGTTGCAGCGGCTGGTTGTAGGTCTTCAACATGACTTGCAGAGGTTGTCGACCAATCTCCAACATGACTAGTAGAGGTCGGTGATATAACGCCAATATGACACGCAGTGACTGGACTTGTGCCCCTAACATGACTTGCAGTGGATGGTTGCAAGTCTTCAACATGACTCACAGAGGTTTTCAACCAATCTCCAACATAACTCGCAATAGTTGGTGATATAATGTCAGTATGACATGCAGTGACTGGACTTGTGGTGGTACTGAATTATGGCATTTGAGTCCAAGGTGCAAGGAAAGATTGATTTTGAGAAATTGTAGGCCAGGAAGGATCCTTGTTTACACCCTATCCCTATCCACCAGGATAGTATCCTCCTCCATACTGATTCATAAAGGGTTGTAAGGGCATCGACACTAAGGAAGTCGCTTGCGAAGAGAAAGAGACATGACAAGGGTTACTCATGTGAGGATATATGTTGCCCCCAGATGAAGGAACTTCGTGAGGGGGGTTTCCCATACTATAAAAATAATTCCCCCAGGATGAAACACCAGAGGAAAGATGAAGGTCCACCATGGGAAAAGTGTCCGTAGGAACTAAAATAGTGGAAGAAGGATAAGTGGATGGAGTCTAACACGTGGAAGGATTTCTTAATTGGGCACTTACTTCTTGCATAGTGGATTTGTAGGAAGAAAGATTCCAACCTCCTACCATAAGAGGTGTTTGAAGTATATGACTCCTACCAAACGGAGAGGAATAAGAAGAAGGCATCATGTCCCCAGACCCAAAACTTGTATTCGCATAAGGAGGTGAGACAGAGGATGGAATGTGTGAAGAAATATCAATCATACCATGAGAAAAATGATTAGAGACCCAAGGCATGGACTGAGTATTATAATTATGCATACCATAATGCGAAGCGGAAGGATCCATCCCCATGAAATGAGTGGATATCATGGGGGGGTAGCAGTAAATGACAGAGCAAGAGGAACTCCACTGTCCATGATAATGAAGACTCAGTATAGACTCCTAAGGCCAACTAGTAATCAAAGAGCATACAAAAAAGTCAAATGGCCAATATGCATGCAAACGGGCTAAAGTGGCTAAGTGGCCTCCCTCGCTAAAGAAGGTATGTCTCATCCAAGAGGGACCTGAAACTCCTAAATTTTGGAGGTAACATAATAAGTTATAAGGGCCCTTGTAGGCTTAACAACCAGTCGGTCAGATCCCCCCGGAGAGGTAATCCTCCATAAAGGCTGTGTGTTGTCCAACCCCTATCTGACTCAGGATACAAGCATAATAACCCTTGCAAGTAACCTATGAGATACCTAAGTCAAGTAACTAATAAACCATTGTATAATCGATGCACAAGCGAGCAGTCATAAGTCCGTATCACTGTATGGGCATGGTAGCAAAGCCCAAAACCTTGAAATTATCGTCTCTCACAGAGGTATGGGCACTAGCAAGATCCCCACATACAAATAAATCCACAGAAACATCTCAGATGCTAGGTGAGTATCCATGAATTATCCCTTCAACTAACTTTGTGTGACCTTGTGATTAACTCTGGTGTGAGCAGAGCCTCCTGATATTAGCAATTATACAATGGATTTCTCAACTCCTTGTCTCAGACACATAAGTTGATTTAATTGCCTTGGAGAAGTTTACTCACAAAATCCTGTTCCAAAGCACTAAATACTAGGCTAGTTTGTGCACCCTAAAAAATAAAATTATGACTAATCAATTTTAGTTTAGAGCGTAAATTTTATTGGCCGTTATTACTCAAAGAGGTATGGAAATGAAACTTATGGTGTTATGACTCTGCATAAGTATAAAAACAGATCTAATGCAAAACCTAACTTTAACTTTTAAGTGAATGATATGCTAAATAAAAACAGTGCAATCTTCAATTTTAATTATGCAGCTCAGAAGTAAAATGCAATCTTTCACTAAATGTGCTAAGCTAATGGTAAAAGTTCAAAGAAAAAAATACCAACCGATGCAAAATGCCTAGTTTTGTGTATTTTCAATATATTTAAAAAGAAAATGCATGGACTGATAAGCGAATTGATATATAACTTATACTGTGTATAAAAGAAATCACTCAAGCAGAATACCAAGCAACTAAGCATATAGCCCAACTACCAAGGAAAAATAAAAAATGGAAAACAAAGAGAAATATGTCGCCCAAAAATTCAACTCCAAAAAGGTTTCCTATCATCCCAGATAATCTCAACAGGTACCATAGAGACCCAAGAAGGCTCAATGATCCTCAAAACCTGCCCAGTAGTCACTAAACCAAGCAAACAAGCAAGGAGGAAGTGGTATATGCTCATGTTCAAGAGAAAAAGGGCATATATATGCCTCTTTTAGTGGGACAACAAATGTATACACGCATTTGTCAGGGCAAAAAGGGCGTATATCTTTTAAAACAAGGCTAGGCAAGGTAAAAATGCCGAAAACTCAGACCCAAAGTGAACAGACTCTATCCAACTATGATATGACAAGAAATACAAAGGCAAAAGAGAAACGTAAGAAGGAAAAATACTTCAACCCTTAGAAGGAATATCTATCCCCAGTATGGTCGCGAATTCTGTTACAAGGGAAAAACTCTCTATGGCCAAGGGTAAACCACAACAGACAGGTATGACTACAAAAATCAACTCAATTCCAACATGTGCTATATAAACTAATGTGCAATACGAGGAAGAAACCTACCTCAATCCAATCGTTTGATGTCGTTCCACCGTTGAGCACTTTTACCCAAAGCCTTACACCTTCCCATGGATAAAAATCATATATTCTCAAGATATTGATTGAACGGGAAAGGAGTATTTCTATTAATAATTGATCAACAAAAGTATCAACATTATAGACTTACGTGTCGGCACAGTTCGAAACCAAGAAACCAAGTTCCTTCCAACCGAGTCTCCACCACTTCAATCCTCCACCAAAGGCAAGCTCATAGAAAAAGAGATAAAGAGATTCTCTTTGACATAAAGGGAAGAGCTTGGGGGATGAACACTATGTTCAGACTTGAGGGACAAAGGCATGCAGACTCAATATGAAATAATTTCTCCAGAGTAACTTTTCTCTCAAAGTTGAATGATTTCTCTCTCCTTTTCCATAGCTCGAAATTATTCTCTTATAGCCTCCATAATGCAACTGAAGGGCCGATTCAAAACTTTTCCAGTATATGGAAGGCCAAAGATCAAAGATCTTCTATCGTGACATGTAAACCCAACCTTATTTTGTATTTTCTAGCACAAATCCTGATACACGCGAGTTGTAGTGGAGCATGAAGCGTATACACATCTTGCAAAGTAGTTAGGGAGTGTATATGTGGAAAAATATATGTTTTGGCTTTGGATTTATCATAAAGGGGTTGATAAGTCTGCATAGGGAAATGGAAAAAGGCCCTCTGTGCAAGATAGCAATGGTGAGGCAAATATTTCTATAACATGGATTTGACTAAGGCTATGGGAACATGGATTGGTTTTTGTTACCCTATTAATTTACTTATCTATTGGAGAAGGGATATGATATTCCCTATATTTCGAGTGACGACTCTCATTACCACTATCAATTCTTCATGGTGTCACAACTCTTATGTCTGGAGCCATTGGTAGAGCTAGTCGTTTGAAATTAGAAGTTCTTTGATTGTTTATGTCTTCTCTTGAACCTACTCCTGAAAGATACATATTGCATAGTTGAATCATTCACAGTTATTTTGACTACGGCTCATCGTTCTTATTTCAACTCAATTCCCTAAAACAGTGTGATGAATAGGCATGATTCTGCTTATACTCCAAGAGAATTGTGAAGGAACAAGCTCACGTGGGACTGAGGAGAAAGAGACGAAGTGGTCAATATGAAGGCAGGTTTGAAGGTCTTCCCATAAGAGTTCCATCATGAAATCTACAATATGACCATACTTGGTTAGAAGATAAACTTAAAATAGTGTTGGATTTCCTCGTGAGTTCATGGAAGAAGCTCATGTATGATCCTATTATTTAAGATAAGTTTGCACTGTTCCAATTTCTTTGCCTCCTTTTATACATGGTAAGTTGTTGAGTTTTGCTTCCGCAATATATGAAAATAGTGAGTGCTTTCAAAATTGGCTTCCAGTTCTCTGATGCAAGTAGATAAAGTTTCCATAGTGTGATGTTCATTTTTGTTGATTTTCCGAAGTCCCTTCATTCCCATATAGGCTTCAAGTGCCTCAACATTGTTATTAGAGGCTAGACCAAGTCCCTAAGAGAATTCCAGTGTCTTATGTCCATTAGAGCCAATGAGAACACCCCCTACACCTATTGCCCCTGGATTTCCTGAAGAGGCCCCATCAAAGAAAAGTAAAAGTATAGAAGATGACAGTTGAAGTTGCCAAGATTTGAAATCAGATTCACTGAATCTAAGTTTCCAAATATGTTGGGAGGTTCGCATAGTAGGTGGATGAATCAAGTGTGAGAATCGAGAGCTTAAAATTTTGGATATCCATGCAATTTTAGACACCTCTACAACCATCATAGGATATTGAGTAAATTTTTGAAGGGAAAAAATTCAGTAATAAGCCCACTGACTTTTGGGAAAATGCGATGAGGGGGGATAATGATGTTATGGAAAATGGATTTATTTCAATCCATACAAATCTCCCAACATATGAACTTTGGAGCCTGGCACCATAGATGAGAGTAAATGAGTTTTTTATTGAAGTTGTCAGCATATATTTGTTTCCAATGAACAAGCATATCGGTCCAATTTATAGGAGGGATGTAGTGTGGATGAAGGGGTGAATATAGGAGCTCCCAGATCTTCTTGGAGAGTCTACAGTCAAGAAAGAGATGTTGAATTGTTTCCTCTACTTCCAAACAAAGTGGATAGCGTGAGGGATCTGTTATCCCTCACTTCTGGGGATTGTCTACTGTCAAAATATTTCAATGTACCATAATCCAAATGAATTCATTCACTTTAGGAAGAGAAGGTCCCGACCAAACAATGTTCCAAATTTTTGAAGGGGTCATGCCTTCTATCTCTGAAAGAAGATGTTGATAACTTTTTTTAACTATATACCTAGATATTCCCCAAATTTGAGCATCTTTTTGCTTTATATTTATCAGAGTGCATCCATCCAGCTGATTGAAGAAAGGAGAAGCAAAGTGGTGAAGATGGGAAGGGATATATATAGGTCTTTCCAGTTGCGCCATACTCCACAAGGAGACCATTCTGAGAAGTATTAAAGTTAATTTAGATCCTTAATTAGACACCATTGTTTTAAAGGTTGCATATATTCCAAATTTCCTAGCTGATCCTTGCCCAAAATACTATCATTCCAGACACTTATCAGAGTTCCATTACCAAGGGCCCATGATAGTTTCACTTATATAAGAAGAGTCATAGATATGAGTAGATTCCAGATAGGAGAGCCTTTCTGAGAGATAAGATAAGCATCAAAAAAGTGGATCCAGGAACCATGAAAATATTAAGCTACAAGAACTATCTTCCACCATTCTAGGGGACCTGTGATGAGTAGCCAAACTAGTTTCGCTTCTAGTTTCAGGTTAATGAGGGTGGGATTCTGAATGGCAAGTCCTCCCCTGTTATATGAATGGAAACTAATGTTTCAATTAACTAGATGAAACTTATTGGAGTTTTTTTTTCCTCCTAATAGAAATGTGTGAAGAGATCGAGATACTTTTTCCAAAATACCTTTAGGTTCCAAAATCCCTACACACTGGAAAATAGTTAGAGCTGATAAAACTGACTTTAGGAGAGCAATTTTACCTGTTGGGTTTAGCCATCTCCCTCCCCAACTTTGAATTCGAGCCGTAATTTTATACAAGATATCATGCCAAGCTTGAGAAGATGAAGACATAAAAAAAAATGGGCATCCCTAGATACCTGAAGTGTTTCTAGGATACAATAAAGGGAAAGAAAAAAATTCTTGAGATTACATCCCTAGTGTGGCCTAGAACGTTCCAGCCATAGAATTTTCTTTTGGTGCAATTATTTTTTCCTCTAGAAGCTAAGAGGAAATCATTTATAACTTTCTTGAATATTGTGGAAATTATAGAGGAGGTTGCTCCAAGGAGAAGAGTGTCATCATCAAATTGGGAATGATTAATCTCTTTGGTCCCTCGAGAAATTTGAAGGCCGGGAAGGTTTTCAATTCATCTTTCTGCTTCCAATTTTCTACTTAATGATTCCTCCATGAGAATGTACAGATAAGGGGAGAGGGGGAAGCCTTGTCTTAACCCTCTACTAGAATTGAAAAAATGAATTGGTCTACTATTGATCATGGGGGCTCCAATGCATGCTTTAATCCATGAGATAAAGGTTTCTAAAAATACATAAGCCTTGAGAACTAAAAATAAAAAATGAGTGATTAACTCGATCAAAGGAATTGGCCATGTCTAACTTAATTACCGTGTCTTGATCTTTGTTTCTTAGGCTTGAGTGAATTCCTTCTTGAACCAAAAAAATGTTATCAGTGATTTTCTTGTTTTCTATGAAACCACCTTGATTTTCGGAGAAAATATTGGAAAGAAAGGGATTTATTCTATTAGCAAGGATTTTGGTAAGGATTTTATAAGAGGAATTGTAGACAGAGATAGGATGAAACCTTGAAAAATTTGAAGGATTTGTCTCTTTAAGGATTAGAGCTAGGAAGATTGAGTTTGTGGCCCCTCCAACATTTTGTTTCCTAAGTACATAATTTGACATTTTTTTCAGATCAAAATTTATTAGTTCCCATAAATGTTTATAGAATCTGATGGAGAACCCATTTGGACTTGGAGCTTTGTCTTGTTCCAAGCTCCAAATAGCCTGCACCACTTCTTCTTCTAAAATTCCCTTTAGAAGATTGAAATTATCTTGATATGTGATGCAAAGGGGGATATTCTCTAACATTTCTCGGGTGGCCTCAGTGCAATATTCTTCATTTTTTTTATGGTATAGACCCTCAAAATGTTGGAGTGTTTCCTCCTCGATTTGGTCAGGCGAATCCACTAACTGTCCAATATCTATTTTAATTCTTGCAATTGTATTTTTCATCCTTCGTTGTTGTGCTTTCTTATGAAAAAAGGAGGTATTTTAATCTCCATATTTCAAACAAAGACTCCTAGATTTTAATCTCCATTGTTCTTAATAATTCCTTACTGAGGAATGGAACCTTTGATATGCTTATTTTTCTTCGTCTAACAAGGTTTCTGTAACTTCTTCATATTCAATTATTTGTTGAATTTTCACTAATTCTGCAACAATCTCTCTTATTTCTT
>JASDQU010435708.1:57917-79421 GCA_032191745.1 Picea mariana
GGGGGGCAAGAGAGGGGAGATATAGAGATATCTCAGGTTAACAAAATCACACACACTCATGTTTCTAATAATGCCCACGCGTGCTTCTATTTATAATAACGTGTGCACATTTTAGGAACACACATGCACGCACACTCCTATTTACAGTAACATGTGCACACTTTAGGAATGCACACATGCTTTAATAACATGCACGCATTCCTAAAGCCCATGTGCATTATATTTATTTCAATTTTTTTTTGGAATGCTCACATGTTCTTGTAGACGTGTTTACAAGGAACGTGCATGTGTTCTTGGGAATGTTCTTACATGAATTTATAAGTGGACGTTCAGGGTTTTTCAAACCTGTCACATCAAGAACACATGCGCGTTCGTAGAAATGTGCACGTGTTCCTATGAGTGCATGTTCTCACTCACCTCATTGCCACTTTTTCGTCCACCAACTTCGTGCACTCACCCTAAATAAATGGTTCAAGGGTTTCTAAAACGGTTACTCTGTAAGTGATATATTTGTTATCAATTAAATTTAAGAGGAAATATTTATTAAAATAATACATTTCATATGGGGACTTTACCTCATTCCTCATTATAGTCTTTGGGTGATATCACTTACATGTGAATACATTTTCACCAAGCTTACATGTTTTCCTCATCCATGTCTAATTGAGTAATAAACTTTTTATGAGTGTACAATAACTAATAATTGGTCTGTTTTGTCATTGTGGTTTTATAAACATATACGATTATGCTATCTTGTATAGATATGAATCACTTTCTATGAATAATGATGTCAAACATCCAAAGAACTCCTTGGTTTCATAACATTTATAATCGCAAGGTATTATAATTAGTTTCTTTGATAAGGACTTAAGTATTTTTTCAATTGTAAACCACCTTGTACAGTGTCTAAGTAAAGCTACTAAGAAAATTTGTGATGTGCAATGTATTCGTGTATTTTAAATGCATTATTTAAAAAAATAAAATTGTAATTTTGAGAATTTTAATGCCTTTTGAATATCAACTCATCATAGATTTTATTCGGTGTTATTGTTCCATATCCATGGAAACAAAAATAAATCTTTTGGGAATTTTTTACTATAGGAACCAACATCAAAAAAATAAAAATATTCGACAAGTCATCTTCTAGAGATCGATATTTTTTTAAGGTTGAAAAATTATTTCAATAAATACACTCACATATCATACAATAAATTCCATTTTGGGGTTCTTAATATAGACATTATAGGGATGTCCTTTGGCTTTCAATATTGATGCCTGCATTTAGAAATTAGAACTAGGCTTATTGTTTCTATGGTTTAGTAACATACATGATCCATTTACCAATATGCTAGTTACTAACTCATAGGTTACCTAGCAGTTTTATTTATTTTTTCAAAAATTATATTTCATCTATTAGAGATTCCTTCCCAACATATCAATGTATGGTTGGACTCCATCGAAGAAATTCTATTATAGTTTATAGTATGTTTTACACATGCTTATGTTTTCTAATGATTCCTACCCCCAAAGTGAATACCTCATATGCGTTAGCACACATACCTCATCTTATGTGATACTGTGTTGCACTACACTTTGACTTTGTAGCTAACTTGGGGTGGTTATTAAATCCATTGATTCCATCGTTTTGAAACCTTTTAGTTATTCTTGATACATATTTGTTTGATGGATAGGAAACCCTTCATTTTCAGTTATAGAAGTCAATAAATCTTTGAATAACATGTATCTCTTGATGATTGGGAAAGGAGAGTCATTATCAATAAAGATAGAAAGTTTGGATATAACTGTCACTATATGGATTACTTTTCTTCCATCCAATTACCAATTTTCTAACCTAGATGACACTTATTTTAACATTGAGACTTGTTACCTTGCAACTAGATAAACACACGTCATCTCGCCAAATCATCTAAAAGTTATAAAAGTAATTTAGTAATGATAAATGTCATCTTTCTACTCTTCTCCATACCATCTGTACCCAAACATAGTGAATTAATTCATATGTATTTGTATTTTGTTCCTCGACATCATCATAATAGCTTGTTAATAGTAATTTCTTTGGTGATGATCTAATTTTATTTGTTTTCTACAACTACAATGAGATGTGTAGGTTGGGATGGGATAAAATCACATTTTTTCTCTCTAGTCTAGGCCTTTTTCCTTGTGACCAAAATATTGTGCACAGTAATTTTTTTTATATAGTGGGAAAACCTATCATAATTCAATTGTCAACTAGCAATGGGGATAGACATAAGTGGGTATTATCTGTGCATGCAGGCTAATTCATCACCTTATTCAATGAAAATCGCGCCACTTGGAATGACCTGATGGTGTTCCATAAGGAGGCAACATCTTATTACTTCCATATGCCTCTGGGTCTTGGACCATTAACAAGTTTCCTTACATTCGACAAAGATGAGCTCTTATCCAAGTAGAGTAGTTTCAGGTCATACTCTAGGACCAATTATGTGTGATAATTGTAGTCCTCATTATATTGACATTATTTAGAGGGTTATATGTGAATATTAACTTATAAATATAGATATTGATATTTAGAGCTTCTAAAATATAAATGAGTAATTTGAACCATCTCATTAAATATTATTATTTTATCCCTGTGAAATAAATGATGTGATGCCTTGTGTACTTGTATAAACTTATTGAGGATTATTATCTTTATCGGAATGACGGTTTTTTATTATGACTCTCAAAGTGTTATACGCATTGGAAAATGATAGAAGAAACCTTCTGGGAACATGTAAACATTATTTTTTACCTGCCCACATTAACAACCTACCTGAATGATCCAGAATGGATCTAGAAACCAAAATGGATCCAGGAAGGCCTAAAACTAAAAGTTCTAAGAATGGCTTCAAAATGGACATGTGTGTAGGACTCATCGATACAAACCCAATGCAACTTGAATGGGCCCAAACAGGCACCGTATACGAGATATATCGTGTTCTGTTCGTTTTGTCAAAGAGGAAAAAATTGTTGACTTTGCAGTCCATATAGTCCATACATTGATGACGTGGAAGCTAACTGTACATGAGGTAAAAATGTATAGTGACATTGTAGGTATAGTGTATGCTAACTGGGCAGACATGTAGCATACATATGGATGAATCATAGTCTGACACATAGCATGTATGTGGGCTAATAGTATGGTGCCACGTGTCCCAGTATTGGGATTCCACATGGCACCCCTCCATTGGTTAGCAGTTTTGGAAAAATTTGTTTGGACTTCCAGGGAGTCGAACCCGTGACCTCTAGTCTAGGTGGTGAAAGACTTGGCAGAGTCAGGCTACCATCCCACTCACAATACTTCTTGTAAACCATAGTTTCAAAATATTATTTAAACTGATATGTGTAATCTGTCAGTCGAGTTAAGGGTTGGGGCTAGGCCCATGTAACATACCCCTCTAGCCACAGGCCAGGGTATGCTACCTGCAATCCCACCCTCAAAATTCTTTCTCATACCGATACCTTCTTTATTTATTAAAGATGCATACTATAAGATAATTAACGACATGCACAGTAATATCCAACAAGCATGCATGTTCTAAAGATTCAATTAACGATAATTAAATATACAACGAAAAAGCATTCATACACAGATAATAATAATACAATGAAGAGTGCTTATCTTTATGAAATATGACACCAACTGGATGCAGACCAAGGATGTTCAACCCAACCATAGACACTACTACCCCAAATCTCAATAGCACCGTCACCACCAAGCCAGGGCTATGAATCCACAAGGACGGTTTCAGAGTGAACTTGGCTTCCAAAACTAGTCAGCTCTCAAGCTCTCACAGGTGTCCCAACACTCACAACAATCCAAGTACCCAGATATATTCTACCCAGCTTGCACCACCTGAGAGAAGGAACCTCCACCTTTCTTTGCCACAAAGTCCCTCAGGCAGTCCTTCTCCTTATTCGGGTTTCTAGCGCAACTGGTCCAGAATCTCAATGTTGGAACTCTCAGGACTCACAGTTGTGAGCCATGCTAGACACAGGCCACTGCATCTCAGACATGCAGGCTTCAAGGCACAACTGGATGACACCAGTGGCCACAATAACCAACTATCCCCTGGCTAATTCTTTCACAGTTCGGTCCCCCTTCCCGAAACCAATACACAGGTGAGGATGGATGGAGGAGGTAGGTAAGTGCATGGGAATGTCTTAGGGTAAGAATGAGGTAACACAAAGGTGACGGAGTGGACAATCCAATGACCAACCCCATAATCGGACTAGGGGTGGGTTTAAGTATGTTCGTGGGGAAATCAAGAACCTCATGGCCTCCCCAAGAAGCTCACGTAACTGATTCCTCCCTTTAGGAAAAAAGGTAATTAATATAGAAACATTCATCCTCTCAAGCCCCCTCTCTTGTGGAATCATATCCCCCTATAATGCTAGTCCTTGTCCGTCTAGCATCCAACGATGTGTTTATTATTAATAATGATCAAATCATTACATTTTTTGGGCATACTGGCCCTTTAAATAATTGTTTGGGCACTCAAGCCTCTCAGCATTGTAACAATACATTATTTAAAATGGGGGTTCAAAACCTGGGGTGTTACATCCCCTCCCCCTTATTTTGGCACTGTCCTCAGTGCATATACAAAATAGATATCAAAATCCCAAATTTATTCAAAATTTTGTGGGTACTCTGCCCGCATGGCATCTTCATGCTCCCAAGTAGCATCTTCAAGACCATAGCAGGTCTACTGAACTTTTACCATCTCTATAACTCGATTCCAGAAAATTTTTACCTTTTTGTCCAATACCCGTGCTGGATGAATTTGAAAGTCTCCCTCCATCTCTACTTGAATCAAATGTCAATCAATAACATGGTTAGGATCATGTACATATTTCTTTAGTAAAGATACATGAAATACATTATGCACATTCATGGAAGCAGGTAATGCAATCATGTATGCAACTAGCCCTATGTTGTCCAATATTTCAAATGGACCATAGAATCAGGCTGCCATCTTTGTACAACTACCCAATTTCAAAGATATTTTCTTGGGCTTCACTTTCAAAATTACATGCTCCCCTACTTTAAATTTTGTATATGTCTTGTTCTTGTCTACATAAACTTTATGTCTATCATGAGCTACCTTTAAATTTTTCTTAATCTTGACCACCTGGTCTTCCATGTCCTTGAGCAACTCTGGCCCAAGTACCACTCTATCTATTGGGTTGTCTCAGCTCACTGGAGTATTTCATTTCCTACCATACAAGGCTTCAAATGGGATCATTCTCAATGAAGCTAGATACCCATTGTTATATAAAAACTCAACCAAGTGTAAGTAATCTTCCCACTTACATGGCTTATCCATCACATACATTCTCAGCATGTCTTCAATTATTCGATTGACTCTCTATGTTTTCCCGTCTCTTTGGGGGTGATGTGTTGTGCTAAAGTTTAGATTTGTGAAAAATCCTTTAAACAATCCCCTCCATAATTTGGAGGTAAACTTTGTATCTCTGTCCAAGAAAATTTTCCTAGGTATCCCATGCAACCTAGCAATTTCCTTGATGAAAATTTCTGCAATATTAGTCGTTCTATGCGTTGTCTTCATAGGTACAAAATGATCAGCCTTTGTTAATTTGTCAACCACCACCATGATTGAATCATGTTGCTTATTCGTTCTGGGTAATCCTATGATGAAATCCATGGTGATCACTTCCCATTTATTCTTTGGAATTGGAAATGGTTGTAGCAAACCTATTGGGTTCCTATGTTAAGCCTTCACCTTCTGACATTCCATACATCGAGGGATGTAATCAACAACATCCTTCTTCATTCCTAGCCAAAAGAACTGGCTTCTTACTACTGTAATTTTTTTCTGGTAACCAGGATGTCCAGCATAAGGAACATCATGCATTTCCTTCAGTACCAGATTCCTTAGTTCTCCAGAACTAGGAATATAGATTCTATTTTTATGCATGAGTAATCCATCTCCTTTATCTTGTACTCCTTTATTTTTTGTTGTACATCTCCTTGCTGTGATTTTTCCTTTACCTGTAGGTAATGTTGATTTGTAACAAGACCATCTAAAATTCTTCTCTTCAAGTCTTACTGATGCATACTGATAGCAGTAGCATGCATGAGATGCACTCTCCTACTAAGTGCATCGGCAACTTTATTCTCCTTTCCCTTGATATGTTTTATATCAAAGTCATACTCACTTAAAAATTTGATCCATGTTGTTTTCCTGGCATTCAAGGTCGGGTGTTCAAAAATATACTTCAGACCAATGTGGTATGTTCTTAATTCAAATTTTTCCCCCATGAGATAATGCCTCCACATCCTCGAGGTGTGAACAATGGCAGCAAGTTCCAAATCATGTGTGGCATAGTTCCTCTCATGTTCCTTAAGATTTATGGACTCATATCCAATGACATGTCCATTTTGCGTTAGGACTCCCCCAAGTCCTTCCTTACAAGCATCTATACATACCACAAAAATTTCATTTGGGTCAACAATCTTTAACACAGGTGCACTAGTAACTAATTCCTTCAATAGATTAAAATTATTTTCACACTTGAGTGTCCATTTAAATTTAGTTCCCTTCTTTTGCAAATAAGTGATGTGATGAGCAATCTTAGAGAAACCTACTATGAACCTTCTGTAGTAGCCAACTAATCCCATAAAATATCTGACGTCTGACATATTTTTGGGTGTTGGCCACTCTTTAATGGCTTCTATCCTCTCTAGATCTACTGCTATGCCATGCTTTGAAATAATGTGTTCCAAGTAATGGATGTGCTTTTGATAAAAGGAACACTTACTCAACTTGGCATACAACTGATGTTCTCTTAGTACTTGCAATGCCAATCTTAAGTGATGTTCATGCTCCTCTTCAGAATTAGAATATATAAGTATATCATCCAAGAATACTATGACGAACTTGTCCGTATAATTTCTGAAAATTCCATTCCTTAAGCACATGAAGAAATTTGGTGCATTGGTCAGTCCAAATGGCACCACTACAAATTCATAATGCCCATACCTGGTCCTAAAGGTTGTATTATGAATGTCTTCTTCCTTGATTCTTACCTGACGGTATCCTTCCCTCAGGTCAATCTTTGAAAATATATTTTCTCCTCTTAGATGATGAAAGAGGTAATCAATTCGGGGTAGCAGATACTTGTTCTTTATAGTTTACTTGTTTAGTTGTCGGAATTCAATACACAGCCTCAAGGTTCCATCCTTTTTTTTGACAAAAAGTACTGGTGCTCCCTAAGGGGAAACACTTGGAAGTATGTACCCTTTCTTCAACAATTCCTCCAACTGCATTTGTAATTCTTTTAACTCTATTGTGCTCATTTTGTAAGGTGTTTTTGAAACCGGGGAAGCTCCTGGCACTAAATCAATTGAGAAATCTATCTACCTTCTTGGTGGCAATCCAAGTATTTCTTGGAATACATCCTCAAATTATTTTAGTAATGAGAAATATTCAAGGCTTGGCCCCTTCATATTATCTAGCTATTCCACATGAGTTGCATATAGTTGGAATCCTTTTCTAAAACATCTTTTAAGATATAAGGCCGAAATCTCCCATATAGAGATGGGTCTTGGAACTCCTTTCACAGTGCCCTGTTTTCCATTTCCATCAAGACATGTAAATGTATTGTTATGAAAATCTAGTACAACATGATGCTTTTCCAACAAATCCATCCTAATCATAACATCATAAGACCCCAATGGTATGATATTTAGATGAGTACTAGTATTCACACCATTAAGGCTTATGGAATAGCTTCTGACCATATCATGGATTCTTCTTTTGGTTCCAGTGGCTAACTGAACTAAACTTGCTTCTCCAAGTTTACTTTTCTCCAAATGTAATCTATCCACTATCTTAGGATCAATGTAGCGATAGCTTGCTCCTGAATCAATCAAAATAGCAACAGGTTGATTTATGATCTTACCTTCCACCTCGATCATATTGGACTAGTACTCTTCTTGTTGATCATTTAAAGCTGCATAGATTCTTCCCATATCTTCGACTGTTGTAGCCTCTTGGATGTTGTGCACAGTGTTCACTGCGTCTTTTCTGTGTGGGCAATCCTTGCATAGGTGATCTTCCTTACATCCCCAGCGCTGGATTGGTGGTATTCCCTTTTTCCCAATGGATCTTCCTTCTTGAAATCTCCCTTAGCATACTGATCTTGATGATTTCTATTAGGCTCATTCCTATTGAAGGGAGGTTTGAATCCCTTCTTCCTATGATCAGACTTCTCATTTTTCTTGTCCTTCCAAGACTTCTGCAGGGATTATCTTCCTTGGCCTTGCTCATACAAGTATTTAGCCTTATTGATGACCTCAGTCAAGGTCTTGGGTTCATCATACTTGATCTTTTCCTTATAAAAGGCTGGAAATCCACTTTGAAATCTCTGTATTTTCACTTTCTCATCACCAATGAACCTGACATATTTTAACAATCCCAAGAACTTCTTCTCATACTTTGCCATAGTCATGCTTCCCAACCTGAGTTCAAAGAACTCCTGCATTTTCTTGTCAAAGAAATGATCTGAGAGGTAATTCTTATGGAATTACTTCTTGAACTGTTTCCAAGTGATCCTAATTTAATTAACATGCTCCACTTGCTTTAGTTGGTCCCACCACAGTGCAACTTTCCCATGTAAATGGTAGGTGGAAATCCTGGCTTCCAAGTTTGATGAATAATTATGAAACTGAAAATATATCTGGATCCCAAGCAACCATTCTTTGGCATCATCTTCCCTTTCTCTTTCACCATCGAAGGAAGGTGGCATGAGATTCCTCATCTCTCCTTGTAAACTATTTACCTCTTGTTTCCTTCTTTGTTTCCTAACAGGGGACACCTCTGGACTGCTTACAGGATCATTTGATGCATAAATATTTCTTTATGAGTAAGGAGGTGAGTGGTGTCCATGAGCTCTGCTATCACTTCTCGAATAACCAACTCTTCCACAATCATTTCTCCTTTCATGACACCTGCCTTTTTCCTCTTGTCTTGAGTTCGATCCCTTGTTTTTTTTCCTTTCGAACTGATTCAATATCTATAACATTAGAGCATTTATCTGACTTTTGTCTCTCATCAGTCTCTCATTGTCTACTTTGTAGTTCTAAACTTCCATCTTTAAGCTTCTTATTGTTTCTATTAATGTTTCCTTCTCTCCTTTTCCCTTGCGTTCATTGGAATCTATCTCTGCATTACCAACTCTAGTATTTTGGCCTTTGGCCTCCTTATCATGACTAGAGGCTCCCTCACCTTCTTCCATTTCCTCAATACACATCTTGATTTGATGTGCCTAAGCCCCTTAATTCTGCAAAATGTGCAAGCGACCATTTTGTTAGAATTATGCATATGATAAACAAAATTTCCAAACCATGTTACAGGTCTCTTTTTTTTTTTTTTCATGGAGACCATATCCCCATTCTCTGAAAATAACAGTGTCCTGTTATCCTTGGCTGACACATAATTTCGTCCTGCACAGGCGCTTCCTTAAAACCACCTTCCCAGGTGACCAGGACCATAAACTATAGCTAAATCATTCCTTAGCACCTTTATATCTCAAAGAAAACCAATTTGTCCCTTAGCCCTCTTTCCTTCATCACTCAATCTGCATATGACCATGGCCATGACCATGCGCTTAGCTGCAAAAGTGATTGTCCATAGATTCGGGACTTTGTAACTTTCATCCAGGACTAGATCAACGGTCCCCGTCCTCCTTCATGACCAACGATCAAGATCCACTTCGAGACTCCGCGATTCGGGAGTCTCAACTTTTGTCTCTTTCCTCCTCCCAGAACGCTTTTACCCGGAGTTCATGATCTAGCGATGCATGTCTTCACATAGATCGACGACTGTGAATCACTTTGGCTCTTCGAGCTTCAAAAGTTTCAAACTTATTTTTTTCCTGACAGGGGACACCTCTAGACTACTTACGGGATCATTCGATGCATAAAGATTTCTTTCTAAGTAAGGAGGTGAGTGGTGTCCATGAGCTCTGCTAGCACTTTTGGAATAACCAACTCTTACACAATCATTTCTCCTTTCATGACACCTGCCTTTTTCCTCTTGTCTTGAGTTCGATACCTTGTTCATTTTCCTTTCGAACTGATTCAAGATCTGCAACACTAGAGCATTTATCTGAATTTTGTCTCTCATCAATCTCTCGTTGTCTTCTTTGTAGCTCTGAACTTCCATCTTCAAGCTTCTTACTGTTTCTATTAATGTTTCCTTCTCTCCTTTTCCCTTGAGTCCATTGGAATATGTCTCTACATTACCAACTCTAGTATTTTGGCTTTCAATCACCTTATCATGACTAGAGGCTCCCTCGCCTTCTTCCATTTCCTCAATACACATTCTGAGTTGATGTTCTTAAGCCCCTAATTCTGCAAAATGTGCAAGTGACCATTTTGTTAGAATTATGCATGTGATAAACAAAATTGACAAACCATGCTACAAGTCTCTTTATTTTTTTGTTCATGGAAACCATATCCCCATTCTCCAAAAATAACAGTGTCCTGTTATCCTTGGCTGACACAGAATTTCATCCTGTGCAGGCGATTCCTTAAAACCACCTTCCCAGGTGACCGGGACTAGAAATTGTGGCTAAATTTTTCCTTAGCACCTTTCTATCTCGAAGACAACCAATTCGGCCCTTATCCCTCCTTCCTTCAGCTCTCAATCTTCATATGACCATGGCCATGACCCTGCGCTTAGATGAAAAAGTGCTTGTCCAAAGCTTCAGGACTTTGTGACTTTCATCCAGGACCAGATCAACGGTCCTCATCCTAATTCATGACCAACGATCGAGATCCACTTCGAGACTCCGTGATTCGGGAGTCTCAACTTTTGTCGCTTGCCTCCTCCCGTAACGCTTTTACTCGGAGTTCAAGATCTAGCGATGCATGTCTTCACATAGATCGGTGACTATGAATCACTTCGGCTCTTCGGGCTTCATAAGTTTCAAACTTCCCTCCTGCACTTTCTCCTGGAGTTCTTTCACCTGACATCGACGATCCTTCGATGTGTGTCTTCTAGAATCAACAGTTGGTATGTACTCCGACGTTCAGGCCTTCAGGTGTTTCTGAACCATTGCAAACTCTCACATCTTTCCCCTCTGGAGTGCCCAGTCTCTGGACTTCACGATCTATCACCACATGGTTTCATGCTGGAAGAGAACACATTGCCTAATCAGGCAGGTGACACATGTCATGTTCTAATTGACTTTTCAATATTCCAAATACTCAAATCTTACTGACATGTGGAACACATCCCATGTGTCCACATCATCCTAGGTGATGTCCGCAAGCCACGTCACTTCAGAATTATGGGGTCCACATCACCTCCAAGTGATTTCATTGTGCCCCACCACTTCGACTCTTCGGTCTTTGAGACTTCGGGAGTTTTCATACTAGCACACTTCCAATTCTCCTGAACCCCGAATTCCCGAACTAGCCAATATGTCACCACGTGTCCTCCTAGATCGGACGACTAAGACTCGCTTCAGGTCTTCACCCGGATTTCACAGATCTACTCCATGTGTCCTCCTCAATATGACGACTATATTTTACTTCGAGGCTCCGAACTTTGGAGATCTCAAAATTCAACCTTTTTCATTAAAAAAAATGTTTTTCTTCGAAGCTCACGATCTTCTGATGCGTGGCTCTTGGAAGATCAATGGCTGATATCCCTTCGAGTCTTCAGGTTTCATAAATATCAGTTTTCAAAACTTATATTTCCCCACTGGCTTTTATCTGAAGCCCTGGATCTGGTGATGCATGGCTCTCAGCAGATCGACGACCAAGCTCCTTTCAGGTGTTTAGGTTTTAGAAGTCTCAAACTTCAAACCCCCTCCTCGCTTACTTTTTCCCGGAGTGTTTTATCCAGAGCATGCGATCAGTGGACACGTTTCCTTATACAGATCAATGGTTCCCAACTACTTTGGATCTTCAAAGGTTTGTCGCTCGAGTGCTAACATGTCACATCACTGCATGCCTTTCAATTTGCGGGGGCGTGCATCGACAGTTTGGAGTAACCCACTTTTCACCCCGTAATTCTCCTAATTTTGACACGTAACCCCTTGGTGAAATCATGGTTTGGATTGCGGGACCGCCTTGGGAAATTAACTCCCATGCAACTCGGTTCCCTGCAATGTCTGATGGTCATTGATCTCTCTCTCCAATGGGATCTGACGATCGTGACCTTAACCTTGCTTCCCTTTTATCAGATGACCCATGTTCACCTATCCTCCAATCCAACGATCCCGGATCTCTCTTGATCCTACAGTGGAGATCTCTCCCGAATTCAAAAGGAATGGTCATGATCCTTCGAACCCTTACAAATGATCTATGACGTTATGTCTCCTATGTAGCTTCTGCAACGTCATTCCTCCTGAGATTTTCAATTTCATGATCAGAGTTCAATCACGACCATGAGACTCTGACCAATAGACTCGGCCCGGTGTTTCAACCTGAGGATCTGATAACAATCTGTAACATACCCCACCTACCACAGGCCGGGGTATGCTACATGCAATACCACCCTCAGAATTCTTACTCATACTGATACCTTCTTTATTTATTAATGATGCATAAGATAAGAGAATTAACGACATGCACAGTAATATCCAACAAGCATGCATGTTTTAAAGATTCAATTAACTATAATTAAATATACAGCAAAAAAACATTCATACATAGATAATAATATCACAACTGAGAGCAATTATCTTTATGAAAGATGACACCAAATGGCTGCAGACTAAGGATGTTCCACCCAATCGTAGACACTACTACCCCAAATCTCAACAGCAGCATCACCCCCAAGCCAAGGCTATGAATCTAGAAGGACGGTTCCAGAGTAAACTTGGCTTCCCAAACCAGTCATATCTCAAGCTCTCACAGGCTTCCCAACACTAACTTCAATCCAAGTACCCAGATCTCTTCTACCTAGCTTGCACCACCCGAGAGAATGGACCTCCACCTTTCTCCTCCACGTAGTCCCTCAGGCAGTCCTTCTCCTTATTTGGGCCTCCAACGCAACTAGTCCATAATCTCAACGCCGAAACTCTCAGGACATGTAGCTGTGAGCCATGTTGGGCATAGGCTACTACATCTCATACATGCAGGCCTCAAGGAAAAACTGGATCACACCAGTGGCCACTATAGCCAACTATCCCATGGATAATTCTTTTACAATTTGGTCCCCCTTCTCGAGACGAGTACACAGGTGAGGATGGATGGAGGAGGTAGGTAAGTGCATGGGAGTGTGTGAGGGTAAGAATGAGGTAACACAAAGGTGACGGAGCGTACAAGCCAATGACTAACCCCACAATCGGACCAGGGGCAGGTTTAAGTATGTTCATGGGGAAATCAAGAACCTCCTGGCCTCCCCAAGAATCTCGCGTAACTGATTCCCCCCTTTAGGAAAAAAGGTAATTAACATAGGAATAAACATTTATCCTCTCAAGACCCCTGTCTTGTGGAATCATAGCCCCCTATAGCTCTAGTCCTTGTCCATCTAGCAACCAGTGATGTGTTTATTATTAATAATGATCAAAGCATTACATTTCTTGGGCATACTAGCCCTTTAAATAATTGTTTGGGCACTCCGGCCTCTCAACATTATAACAATACATTATTTAAAATGGGGGTTCACAACCTGGGGTGTTACAGCCCTAGCCCCCTGACGTTTTTTCCATGCGACTACTTCCATATGACCTGCATTATATTTTTTGGCACAGTGTTTATGGGTATAGCCTTTGGTTACCCTTTCGAGCCATGGCTATACCCTTTTGAGTTTAATTTCCATATCATGTTTTTCATCGATAGTTTATGTATGGATATATCTATATAACTTCATTGAGTAATCTTAGTTGGATAACTCATATACTTACGATCCTACTACTTAATAAACTAGCTATGGATCTGTATCTTTTGTTGGGTGGTCACCTGGTGGGTTTGGGCATCTAATATTATTCATGCAACTGACGCTAGATCAAATGATGCCTTTGGTGCTATTCTAACTTCTAGATATAACACCTTTATCTTATCTATTTTTCCTACTATAGATGCTTCTCCTTGACATATTATATGGAAAACTGATATGGGATGGTATTTGCCTCGACAAGCCTAAAATAGTTATAGGATAATTATGTAGAATGAGCTTAAAAAGTTCATGCATAACTTTAAGATCCTAATGAAACATATTTCATTTAATATACTGCTACTTATAGCAATGTTTTCTATGGATTCAACATCGGTGGTCAATTTTCAAATGCTGACATCTGTGCTTTAACTTTGCAAATATTTTATATGCCAAAGGATCATAGGAAGGCACATCCCTTTTTTTATCATGTCTTTTTTTATTGTTGACAATCATGTTTGGTTTCACAATTACCAACTTAGTCTTATAATTTTCAAAATAACTAGCATACTTCCTAAACGGGTGAATGGAAATGCCAAAGTAACGAAAGAGTGTTGTGCATAGTAACGAAAGTAATGAAAGGGTGGTGTGAAGAAAAGTAAGAAAAATGATAAAATAGTGATTTTATGTAGGGAAATTGTTGTGTTTATTTTTTTTTGCAAATACCATAACATTTTGGTACACTATATGAAACAAGAGGAATTCATCACATATGGAGGACAAACACGTGTATTATATAGCATATAATTTTGAAGGACATTCACAAATGCAATATTTAGGCATGATACTATACTTTGAAGAAGTTTATTGATATGAGAAAAGTTAAAAACAGTTATATTGACAAAGCATCTAAACATGTTTCTTTTTTTCTTAGTGCAAGTAATGCACTATAGTGCATTTTTTGCATAACATGAAAGAAAAATGGTGGAATGTTGACTCGACAACATTATAATAAAGACATCATAAGACTATATAAGTCACAAGGAGTGGGAATGGAATAATTGTTAACCATGAGAATGGAATTTTCCAAAAGTATTAATAAAATTATTTCGCATGGCCTACAACTAGTTGATAGTCAACTCTTTGTATTGTTAAAATGAAATGATAAATTCAAACTTTATTTTTTCTTCTTCTTAAGACTCTTTTTTAATTAATTGTTGAATTATCATTCAAGTAGAATGAAAAATATAACTTTAACTACAATATTTTGATCCTTTTATTAAAATGAGAACATCCTTAAATTATTTAGGAATTTTCATTTGCCCCTATAGGGTTATGCTATTTGATAAAATGAGTGAACTACTTAAAATATTGTCTTCAAAGTGTTTCATTTACATAAATTTGGTATAATTCTTCAATAATTATATGTTATTCAACATAAGTCAATTACATGGGAGAGTGCCATTCCAAATGTGGTGATAGGTAAAATCATTTATATCTTGGATGCTACCAAATTCAAACACCATTTGAATGACCTTTTAGGACTAAGCCAAGTTAATGGATGAAAATTGGATCACTACCTTGTTGAGAAGGGTTACACATAATGTCAATCTTACCACAACTTGCACATCAAACATGTTAATAATAATTTATTCATCCTTGTTTCTATATATTGATGATTTGATTTCAACCACAACTTGTACAACAATCACATCATCCTTGTTCCACATTTTGATGATTTGATTCTTATACGGAGTAGCATTTATATAATTCATATTGCGAAAATCAATTTAAAACAAACTTTTGACATAACTAACTTGACCTTGTTACATTATGATTTTGTAATCCAAGTTGGATGGTGGTTGGATAATGACATTTTTGTGAATTTCACAAAGTAAATATGCACTTTGGATCTTGTTAAAAAAATAGACATAGAACTTTGTAAAATTTCACCTACCTTTAATGAAACTGGAGTTAAATTGACTAAGCATTGCACTTCTCCAAAAGTTGACGCCATTATACTTACTATACAAGTGATCAATATAGCCTTTATGGTTGGTATTACATATCCTTTGAAGGGAAATTAGAAGGCAAGAAAATGCATCTTTGGATATATTTAGGGTACTTATCAACATAATCTTATGGGGTGAAATTTCTTTGTTTAGATATTGGGATGGAAATCAAGATGATAAGAAAATAAGAAGTCCACTTCAAGGAATGCTTATTTTCTTGGCTTAGGCCTGGTCCAATAAGAAGCACTCATTGACTTTGTAGTTTATTAGAATAGAATATTGGGGTATCAAAGAAAAAAGTTAATAAGTTTGGAAGCCTACTTCCCAATCTATCTTGTTGTATTGTGATAACCAAAGTATTAATCATATTACATTTAATTAAGTATATTATCAACTTACCAACTACATTGGATGCTTTAACATTATATTTTACATATAATTTAGGAGCAAATAAAAAACCAAATTACAAACATTTTACTAAACTTGGGATAGAAATTAAAAAATCATTAAAATCAAAATTTATATATATATATATATATATATATATATATATAATTTGAAAAAAATTAAAATAGAGATTATTATTTATCCAAATTTATTTTCATTTATCCCATGTAAATATTATAAAGAGGTTAAAATTAATATTGATTAGTTAGAGATGACTTTTCTTATCTACTAAAGAACATATTTCATGTTATTATCTAATTCTGAAAAAATGTAAATGTGAGATCAATTGCAATTTCATTTTTACCCACACATGAATTTCAATATATCTAAATTGTGCATAGATATATGATATATAACCTAGAGTTTGATATATATTGTTTGGGAAAATCTCAATTACACTTTGTACGAAATCAAAAATTTTGGACATGTGATAGCTATCATTAACATCGTACACAACACTAATCCAATTTTCTATCACCTCCAAACTATGTCGTTTTGTGACAAAGTTTTCCTCGTGGAAAGATGATGTTGAACACATGGATTTCATAGATGGAGGGCTTATTATACACTTAATAACTTGTTTATATTAAAATAAATTTTAAGCTTAAGCAATGTAAATTGTTCAAATAACTATACACAAATCATATCATAAATTTTTAAATTTCATACTATGAATATTTACCAAAGTATATTCATCTTAAATTTGATGTTCATGAATATTTACCAATGCAGATTTCTCTAATTTATTAAGGTGTAATTTTTTTATTATTATTTCATTCCATCTCAAGTTTTACAGGATGCCATGTAATTGTTTTTCTTTGATTAAGACAAATTTATTTTTAATATTGTTATTTTTTATTTTTTTTAATCTAACATAACATAACACTAATGCCTCAATATTTCTCTCATTCTATGTTATAGAGAACCTCACTATTGTGAGTACAATTATATTTACTTTTAAATATTAAAAATTGAACCTAACTGAAAAGGACAACAATTATTCCTCACCCATCCAAACTCAACTCAACTAAAATTAAATAAATATTAATATACTTTATAATTAATTAAATATTAAACATTAATATTATAAAATTTTAATTTTAATTTTATATTGATAAAATTTTCAATTTTATTATTATTAAACACTCACATCATCATATTCATATTCAACATTGATATTATAAAATTTAATTTTAAATTTTATTTTGTATTGATAAAATTTACAATTTTACTATTATTAAACACTCATAGCTCATCACATGATGATTTATTAAAAATCATGACCGCCTTGTCCTGTAGCCATTATATTTATGAATCACTTTGGTGATGATGATTTGTTAAAAATCATGAGTGGATTTCCTTGTAACCATCATTATATTTATGAAGCTCCTTAGTTCCCTTAAGATCCATTGATATAATTTCATATCATTCATGTGTAATAGAAGATGGAATGATGACTTAAACTATATAATTAGACATAGTTTTATGTGTTGAATGTTATTGATTTAACCATATAATAATATTTTGAGGGAGATATCTTGGGTTTGAACTAACCTTCAAAGTGTAGTTAGACATAGTTTTATGTGTTTAATTTTATTGATTTAACCATATGATATTATTTTGAGGGAGAGATCATGTGTTTGAAGTAACCTTCAAAGCTTAATTAGACACATCTTTATGTGTTTAATTTTGTTGATTTAACCATGTGATATTATTTTATTTTGAGGGAGAAATCTTGTGTTTAAACCAACCTTCAAAGCGTAATTAGACATAGTTTTATGTGTTTAATTTTATTGATTTAACCATGTGATATTATTTTGAGGGAGAGATCTTAATCACTTGACCTATTATAAATGTTGTGTTAAAATGATGAAAATCCAACCAAAGTACAAGTACACAAATTTTTAATTATGTGTGAACCTATGAATTGATTTTATGATTTTGACATGTAAAGTAGGATTTTTTTTGTTGTTGTTGTTTATGCATGATCTGATTTCCATGCATAACCTAAAGTTCAAAAAAAAAAAAAAACAGTTTTGATGTGAATTACAGTCATTATTTAAGAAGTAAGTGTAACTACATTCTAAAGTGGTAGTGCAGTAATATTTTAGATGAGAATTTGTGACTTTGAAAGTCATAACAAGTTACAACAAAGCCTTTATGACAGTAAGCTAACCAACTAAACATTTCATTTAAAACAAATATATAGGAGATTAATATCACCAATGATCAAAACAACCAAAAACTTAAATTTGCATTGCATGTATTCTCCCCCTTCCCCTGTTCTGGAAAAACCACACCAACATTCTGTGCAAAAAATGGGGCAACCCATACTCCAAACCCATGCCCTTTTTAAAGCAACCTTTCCCTTTCTTGCCCTAGGCTGATCATATGTGCATTATCAAAGTTAGGTGCATGCAAAAACTATATACATGGGTGCATAATCAAACATAAGCCAACTATGCTAGGTCTCCACACCCAACCCACCAAATCCCATGCATATTATACAATTTTACCCAAATAGGACATTTTTTAAATTACAAAAATTGGCTCTGGGGATTTTCAAAAATCAAAAATATCCAAATAACTCCAGAGGAAAATGAATTACATCACTACATTCATCCAATGGGAATGTCTAAGTAAATCAACGAAGGCTTTCATAGTATTGTTGTTAATGAGAACCATAAAAATATTGCAATTAGAATGATCGAAGTGGACCACTATTTTGAAGACAACCTTCTACCATGAATCAAGACATGTTCATTTTGAAAAAATGCATATTTTTTGATATGTTCTATCTACTCCAATTTACTATGAATGAGTTGTGTGCACCTAGAGATGACCACTTTGCCTCTTAATTTAAAAAAAAATTGTTTATAAGGGATGGGCATTTTGAAAGCTAAAGTAAAAAAAAATTAAAATTTAAAGAGTAATCTCAAAATAAAATAAAATAAAAGAACTAAAAAAAGTGACAAAAAGACCTTTATAAGATGTTCTCAATCTAATTGATCTAATTAGTATTTGAAAGGAAAAGAAGAAAAAATTAAAAAGTGTTCAATATTTCGAATAAGATTTTTTTTGAAGTGGTTAAAAGTCAATACGCACATAATTTTGAATGGTTGTAATCCTTGTTTACTAAGCTTGGTTGTGTCAATCTAAGTTGTGTTAATCTAAGTGATAATTTAAAATAATATTAATCCATCTATATTCTAAACACTATTTTTTCGTTGCATTGACCCTTAAATATTGCATTGACCCTTAAATAGGGAAATTTCTATTACATTAACTTCAATCTGATAGATGGTAAAATCTCTAGTGTTCATTTGATTTGAATGAAAAATGTTCGTCATGCATCCTTTCCATCTTCGGACATAGTTGATCCAAAACATATGCATCATGGACTATAGTCTCTAAAATGGTTTATTTGATATCTTCTCCCTCAATATTGATAATGGTAATGATATAAGTGAAGAACAAGACATAGTTTGAATAATGCTAATGGTAATGATATATGTGAAGAAGAAGAAATAGTGGTAACTTGTTATGTAAGGGAGACCAGAGAGACTAAGATTGAAAAGGCTTGTGAACATACCATTTGGGAATGTTAATTATATACCCATAACCCTATAAGCTCCAACACTTCCATAAAAGGGTATGTTAATGTCATAACAGACTTTCTCCTCCGTTATCAAATGAGATTCAAATCCAAATAAATAAAATAACCACTTAAACTATACCTAATTAACATTTAAAAAAAAAACTTATATCATAATTTAAACAATAAAAATTATAAATTAAATATATAAAACATAAATTATATTATTTTTTTTAAATATGTTTATAAAATAAATAATATTTACAATAATATTAATAAAAAATCATGCTAAATTTTTAAACTAAATCATTACAAAAATATATTACCATCTAAATAAAAATTATAATTTTTTGTTTTTAAAATATAAATTACATTTAAAATTATTAAAATATAAATTAATATGAAAGTCAGATTAGAGAGGTGTGCATCTAACTTTCAAAACTATTTACCATTATTTACCATTAAAATGCATGTCCTGGTGAGGGCATGGCTAAAAATTTAATACAAATATATCTAATATCTAAGAAATATTAGTATTTCTAATGAGCCCAATATATTGTTCCATTTCTATTCACAGAAATAAATCAACATCATTCGATCATATACCTTTCTCTTCAGACAATATTATAAAAGAAAATAAAATCTCAGACAATTGCCAACCTAAACACTAACGTTGTAACCTAGATCTGTAGACAAATGAAGAGAACCAACAGTATAGAAGTTATTTGTATGATTACTTCAGCAAATTGGATATGAAGGTTTAAACTCAAACAAAAAACCGAGGTAAAGTAACTCCGTTTATATAGTTAGAAGACGAGATATAAATTAATACTTTTCGATTCAAGGAGGGTGCACCGTGAATACTAAACAACTTTACGTACTATACAATGTATAGGGCTTATGTTTGAGTGTTGTAAGTATACCTGGGAAGCGAATACTTGCTAGCAGCGCTCATACGTACCTCGCAAAAATTTGAATCACATTGAACAACATAACAAATTTGAAAAGAAATAGGAAACCTGCTAACCCTAGGCATGGATGCTCCCCGATAAGCTCATGTTCCATATATTGATTGCTCACGTAATAACCCACACGTATGAACTCTTACCCTTTGTAAGGACATCTCAGAACAGTGGCGGCCACACCCAGTATGTTCTCGGCTCGAATCAACTCCACCTCTGGAGGATCTGCTTGCAAAAACATAAAAATTGAAGAAAACATCAAAACCTCAACAGTGGAAATTAATAAATTCAAATCCCCAAAAAATATTAGAATTGCACTGCGAATTGATTAATTCAAACCCCATCAGAGACTACATGGCTTAGTGCTTAATACATGTAAAACAAATTGATAATTCTCGAATATCACAGCCCCAACATGCACAGTCTCAAGATCATATATTATGTCCTATGTTCATCCCACGTGTATGAGCTTCCATTCCAGATCTATAACAATACTAGAAAATGGGGTTAAAAAATTCCCACAAAAATCTTTAAAAATGGATATGGAGATAATATGATTTTGAAGAAAAACTGACCGTATTTGAGGGGTA
>JASDQU010435708.1:109626-121903 GCA_032191745.1 Picea mariana
TGAGAGAGAGGTGGAAGAGAGAGGTGGGTATAGGGGGAGGGAGGGACCAAGGGGCGGAGGGAGGGGTAGATAGAGAGAGGGATGGGGGGGAGATATAGAGAGGGAGTGTGTGCGAGAATGTAAGGAATGTCAAGGAAAGGTATAGCTCTAGGTCATGGTTCAATTATAGGTCAAGGTCATGCTATGAGTCTAGGTCTAGGTCCAGGTCTTTTGATGCCTTTCCATGTCTAGGTATTACCATTTCCAGAAGAGAGTGAGAGAGAGAGAGAGAGGGGGATGAAGAGGGAAGGGAGGAAGAGAGAGGTAAAGAGAGAGAGAAAGCAGGGGAGAGTGGGAGGAAGAGAGGGAGGTGGATTCAAAGTGAGGGGGAGAGTGAGGGGTTGATGTAGGAGAGAGAGAGAGAGAGAGAGAGAGAGAGAGAGAGAGAGAAGGGGAATGAAGACAAGTGGAATATGAAATAGGATCATGTGCACATTCTTGGAATATGTTAATGTTCCTGGAGCACGTGCACATTCTTAGTAACTTGTGCACATTCCTAAAAACATGCACACATTATTTAAAATTCAAAATTTTTGGGCAGGAATGACAACTCTAGCATACATGTATGCTGACTTGGTTGCCTCAGATTTAGGTTTGGGATGGAAAACCTAGTGGTTTGGTTTGCAAATAGATAAAACCATCCAGTTTTATGAATACCTATCTATATCTCTATTTTTGACGTTATTTTTCTATAGGCTATGAAAATTCATTGTTGATGAAACTGAAAACATAGATAGAATTGGCTATGCAGATTCAAAATATATAGTTTTTTTTTTTTAAATTCATATCGTATACTATTTTTAATTTCTATTTTTGTGTTCGCATTTATCCAAATCCTAGAATACATACCTCTTTTATTTCTGCTATAAATTTTTGTTAGCTTTTAACCATTTCTAAAATGAATTATACACTGCATTAGAAGAGATCAATATCTACAATCTAAATAAAATGATTTTTTTTTAATGTTAAGACCCTCGTAGCTTACACTAACAAAAGGCATTGTAATTTCAAGGATACAATGACTTTCATAATTTAAAAAACTATAAAATGAATATTATAAATTTTGAAAAAATACATTGCACTAGAACAATGAGTTATCTATAATTATACAAGTTTTTAGAAGGAAATTTCATCATTAAGGTACTCAACACCCACACTAACAGAAACATGTACCTTACATTTTTCTAGAAAAATAACATATCACTCTTATAAAAACTCAAATTTTACATAGTTATTCACAATTTCTATAAATAAAAGTTATATATTAGAAAATCTAATTCAATTTCCTATCTTTCATATCTTTACACCATATTCAAATTCATTGTAAAAGTACCTTTAATAATCCCTCCAAGTTAACATATTTTTTTTTCCATGTTTGCATTGCCACTGACACGTCATTAGAGAGCATCATTAGCTTTCACATGCCCGTAACCAACACTTGTCCTTAAATATTATAAGAAAAATGTCGCCACAAATGATTGTTCTCTTGGAAGAAAATAAAAACAAGACCAAGTCCATTAAAGTTGTGAACAAGATATAGTTAGTAAAAATTGGGACTTAGAGGACAAGCCATAACAATTGACAAATACTGATAAGAACCTAAAAACAAGTAAAGAGGTGGCACTAAAACACTTTTGTGTAGGTTTTTAATGTTCATTCTATGAGAACTTTATTACTAGAGTGGGGAGAAAATGGTTGGTCACATGAAGGGTCTCGCATTCTCACCAATATACCATTACCAGAGCATATGTAGGCCATCATGGTAAGTGATAATTGGGTTGTAGGTGTTGTATAATTGGGTTGTAGGTATTGTCCTATAACATATGGGATATCGAAAGTATAACATATGGGATATAGAAAGTATTTTCTTCGAAGAAATGGTGTACTTAAAAGAGGTGATCGTAAATTGTTTGTAAGAAATTAGAGGTGACACGATTTTCTCGATGGATGGATCGATACATGGGATATCAAAAATATATGATCGTAAATAGCATAAGAAATTAATAAGGTCATTCTTGCTATATAATGATGATTTCATCATTCATCTTTCATTAGTTCTATCTGAGTTCTAAACATTTTCATTTTATACTAAATTCAGGTATGGTTTTTAATTTTATAAATTAAGTATTTACAAAATTTTATTTCTTTACAATACTATTGGTTATGACAATTTTACAATACTATTGGTTATCACAATTGAATCATTATTGCGGGATCAACGCTGAAGTTTTGGGATTTTTTTTTTGTTAAAGGAACTATCTGAAGGACTTACATAACTCACGGAGTTTTGGGAAATTACATTTTCCATTAAACAAATTTTCAACGCATGCATTTCCGCATTACTTAATTGAGCCACTTGCAACTCAAATCCTATTGCAATGTCTCAATGATATCTCCTTTTGCTCACAGATTTATAAGCTCTTTCTCTTCCATACCGACAAGTTATTTAGCTTTTACATTTCTTCCACCGATGTTGGTTCATCATCGAGATTTGGATCAAGGTGAATATTGTGTGGTATCTTTTAATATTTCTAGGAAGTATTGTGAGTGCTTCTATCATCATAACTATTACTTGAGACTCTTCCAAGGAGCGGATCCATAATTTGATAATATTACCTCATTCTGTCATCCCTTATAGAAAAAAAATTCACACAGGAAAAAATATTATAGTCGATATCGAATGTATGGGGGATTGAGGATGAAGTAGAGAAAATTGCAACAAGAGAGGTTCCAAATGTTTACATATGTAATGGTAAGTATTTGACGTTTTTGGATATGTAGAAAATTAAATTGAGTATATTTTCTAAAACTCTGTTGGTTGTGAGCATATAGGTGTAGCTTTTATAGAATATACCAAATGTATGGAGAAATAAGTATGAAGTAGATAAAACTAAAGAAAGAGAGGTTTTAAATGTTTACATGCATAATCTATATAAAACTGAATCATTGGTACTTCTAAAAGATCATATTAAATCATTTATCATGTGGAATATGGTGAGAGTGTGTGAATCCATTGATAAATTACTTTCCCTTTCCAATCTTAGAGGTATCTAAAGAATTTAGAACCCTTATTTTATGTACATCATTGTGATCCTAAAGTTAGTGAGTCAAAGGGTAAGTTGGTTAGAGTTACACACTAAAATATATTACTAATAGTTTCAACCATATAATCATATTCTTGAGAGACAAATTTGACCAATAAATAGTTCTTAATATATAGATTATAAAGTCGAGAAGATGGTGAGCATCATATGCTATACACAGTAACATATAAGGTTGTAACCTCACTTATAAATGTAATTATATTTTAATGATTATTATATTAAACTATTTATATAATGAGGTACATTACATAGGTTAAGAAAAAGTAGAGAGGACACGGATCAATAGATTTATTAGCTCTCAGCTGATCCAAGAGTTTAAAAACAAATTCTAGAGGCTATAAAAATTAGATAAACTCCAACAACAATCAACCTTTTATATTATCAATTTTCCATATTACTAAACATTGAAATTATAAATAAAACCTTGTTTCCTGATTCCCAAATAAGAAAATGTAAAGGGGAAGGTTAGACTAATCACCTAGATAGGAAAGACATGAAGAGGATTTTCATATAATGTTTGACCAAAACAAATACAACTAAAATTTGTAATCATATTTAATCAAAATCTCATACCAGCCTATATAAAAATCACTTCATTTGATGCATATGGAATTTAGATTTCAACAACTCAATAGTAGAAGAAATCATTTTATAATTTAAATTTTTTAGAGATATTTTCTACTTCTAAAGTACTTGAGATAATGGTATATAACCAAAAAAATAACAACAAATGTTTTCTTTAAGGATGATGAATAACTAGACCAAACTTGATGAAAGTATTTTTTTCCATACCACCTTAGTCAGTTTTTTCAATTCCTTGGTGTGAATAAATATCTACATCATACACAAAAGTTAAAATGTAATACCAAACAAAGTATGGATGAAAAATAAAATAACAATAAACTATATTGCAACCAATTGAACAATTGAAAAGGAAAAAACAACTATCCAATTTATAAACTAGTAAATACCATTTTGATAGCATACATGTTTACATTTATATTTCTCTATGCATGGCATGAATTTTCCAACAACCTTCCATATCATATTTCAGATGCAATATTTAAACCTCTATAACACCTCTCTAAAAATTTTCATACATAATGTTTTCTAGATATAAAAGTTACACAATCATACATCTCCAAAATCTAAAAAAAAAAATACAATTATACCTATCTAGATAAGAAATATCCTATAACAAGATAAAGTCATTAGATATCTCAGAAAATATATAATTATGCCGAAGGAATATACATGGAGAGATTTTGTAGAATACCAATCGTCTGAATACCTGTCAACCAAGCCAAACCACTTTGTATTTAAACACCTCCACTAACTGTCAGAGATTCGACCTCACCTCCAACCAGCTATCGGATTCGACCTCACCTCCAGCGGTCCGATTCGACGTCTCCCTCTCTGTAACTGAAGTAATGGCGCCTGAAAGAACATGCTGACTTATTGCTCCATTGGACTGCAGATATTAAAGAAAGTTTCGTTATTCAGTACAGAGCTAACGACCATACCTTGGAGAAGATCCAACAGAAGATTGAGTGAGTACTTTCCATAAGTGCAGAAAAGATGGATTTACTGCAAGGAAAAGATCTAACATGGGATTTACTACAATTTGAAGAAGAGGGAACACGGGACCGATTTAATTCAAGGATTCATTCTCCCATTCGAGAGTAGGAACACGAATATATAAGAAACACCCACTCGTTTTCTTAGGCCGTGTCTCCGAAGCTTGACCTGGTTGATTTCGTTATAGGTAGTGGCCTACTTCAAAAAAAATTCAACTTTTTCTACTGCTGCAACAATTTCCAGACACCCATGGCACAATCAACGGGCGCCTGATGGAAAATAGAACGGTCAATGGGCGCCTAGAAACAAGTGGCATTGGATTTGATAGACAGAAACCCATAGCGGCCATCGGGCCTTTTGTTGCTGTTTCTCCAAAGAAGCAAGCAGCTGCAGCTCATAGAGAGATGGCGATCTCCGTGATCATAACTAACATGACTGTGCTAGACAATACCACCATGTTTATCAATCCATTTCAACTGGAGATCTCTTACGAGAGCTTTATACCCCTCAAATACGGTCAGTTTTTCTTCAAAATCATATTGTCTCCATATCCATTTTTAGAGATTTTTGAAGGATTTTTTTAACCCCATTTTCTACTGTTGTTATAGATCTGGAATGGAAGCTCATACACGTGGGATGAACATAAGACATAATATAAGATCTTGAGACTGTGCACGTTGAGCCTGTGATATTCGAGAATTATCAATTTGTTTTACATGTATTAAGCAATAAGCCATGTAGTCTCTGATGGGGTTTGAATTAATCAATTCGCAGTGCAATTCTAATATCTTTGGGGGATTTGAATTTATTAATTTCCAGTGTTGAGGTTTTGATGTTTTCTTCAATTTTTATGTTTTTGCAAGCGGATCCTCCAGAGGTGGAGTTGATTCGAGCCGAGGACATACTGGGTGTGGCCGCCACTGTTCTGAGACGTCCTTACAAAGGGTGAGAGTTCATACGTGTGGGTTATTACGTGAGCAATCAATATATGCAACACGAGCTTATCGGGGAGCATCCATGCCTAGGGTTAGCAGGTTTCCTATTTCTTTTCAAATTTGTTATGTTGTTCAATGTGATTCAAATTTTTGCGAGGTAGGTATGAGCGCTGCTAGCAAGTATTCGCTTCCCAGGTATACTTACAACACTCAAATAAGCCCTATACATTGTATAGTACGTAAAGTTGTTTAGTATTCACGGTGCACCCTCCTTGAATCGAAAAGTATTAATTTATATCTCGTCTTTTAACTATATAAACGGGGTTACTTTACCTCGGTTTTTTGTTTGAGTTTAAACCTTCATATCCAATTTGCTGAAGTAATCATACAAATAACTTCTATAMTGTTGGTTCTCTTCATTTGTCTACAGATCTWGGTTACAACGTTAGTGTTTAGGTTGGCAATTGTCTGAGATTTTATTTTCTTTTATAATATTGTCTGAAGAGAAAGGTATATGATCGAATGATGTTGATTTATTTCTGTGAATAGAAATGGAACAATATATTGGGCTCATTAGAAATACTAATATTTCTTAGATATTAGATATATTTGTATTAAATTTTTAGCCATGCCCTCACCAGGACATGCATTTTAATGGTAAATAATGGTAAATAGTTTTGAAAGTTAGATGCACACCTCTCTAATCTGACTTTCATATTAATTTATATTTTAATAATTTTAAATGTAATTTATATTTTAAAAACAAAAAATTATAATTTTTATTTAGATGGTAATATATTTTTGTAATGATTTAGTTTAAAAATTTAGCATGATTTTTTATTAATATTATTGTAAATATTATTTATTTTATAAACATATTTAAAAAAAATAATATAATTTATGTTTTATATATTTAATTTATAATTTTTATTGTTTAAATTATGATATAAGTTTTTTTTTTAAATGTTAATTAGGTATAGTTTAAGTGGTTATTTTATTTATTTGGATTTGAATCTCATTTGATAACGGAGGAGAAAGTCTGTTATGACATTAACATACCCTTTTATGGAAGTGTTGGAGCTTATAGGGTTATGGGTATATAATTAACATTCCCAAATGGTATGTTCACAAGCCTTTTCAATCTTAGTCTCTCTGGTCTCCCTTACATAACAAGTTACCACTATTTCTTCTTCTTCACATATATCATTACCATTAGCATTATTCAAACTATGTCTTGTTCTTCACTTATATCATTACCATTATCAATATTGAGGGAGAAGATATCAAATAAACCATTTTAGAGACTATAGTCCATGATGCATATGTTTTGGATCAACTATGTCCGAAGATGGAAAGGATGCATGACGAACATTTTTCATTCAAATCAAATGAACACTAGAGATTTTACCATCTATCAGATTGAAGTTAATGTAATAGAAATTTCCCTATTTAAGGGTCAATGCAATATTTAAGGGTCAATGCAACGAAAAAATAGTGTTTAGAATATAGATGGATTAATATTATTTTAAATTATCACTTAGATTAACACAACTTAGATTGACACAACCAAGCTTAGTAAACAAGGATTACAACCATTCAAAATTATGTGCGTATTGACTTTTAACCACTTCAAAAAAAATCTTATTCGAAATATTGAACACTTTTTAATTTTTTCTTCTTTTCCTTTCAAATACTAATTAGATCAATTAGATTGAGAACATCTTATAAAGGTCTTTTTGTCACTTTTTTTAGTTCTTTTATTTTATTTTATTTTGAGATTACTCTTTAAATTTTAATTTTTTTTTACTTTAGCTTTCAAAATGCCCATCCCTTATAAACAATTTTTTTTTAAATTAAGAGGCAAAGTGGTCATCTCTAGGTGCACACAACTCATTCATAGTAAATTGGAGTAGATAGAACATATCAAAAAATATGCATTTTTTCAAAATGAACATGTCTTGATTCATGGTAGAAGGTTGTCTTCAAAATAGTGGTCCACTTCGATCATTCTAATTGCAATATTTTTATGGTTCTCATTAACAACAATACTATGAAAGCCTTCGTTGATTTACTTAGACATTCCCATTGGATGAATGTAGTGATGTAATTCATTTTCCTCTGGAGTTATTTGGATATTTTTGATTTTTGAAAATCCCCAGAGCCAATTTTTGTAATTTAAAAAATGTCCTATTTGGGTAAAATTGTATAATATGCATGGGATTTGGTGGGTTGGGTGTGGAGACCTAGCATAGTTGGCTTATGTTTGATTATGCACCCATGTATATAGTTTTTGCATGCACCTAACTTTGATAATGCACATATGATCAGCCTAGGGCAAGAAAGGGAAAGGTTGCTTTAAAAAGGGCATGGGTTTGGAGTATGGGTTGCCCCATTTTTTGCACAGAATGTTGGTGTGGTTTTTCCAGAACAGGGGAAGGGGGAGAATACATGCAATGCAAATTTAAGTTTTTGGTTGTTTTGATCATTGGTGATATTAATCTCCTATATATTTGTTTTAAATGAAATGTTTAGTTGGTTAGCTTACTGTCATAAAGGCTTTGTTGTAACTTGTTATGACTTTCAAAGTCACAAATTCTCATCTAAAATATTACTGCACTACCACTTTAGAATGTAGTTACACTTACTTCTTAAATAATGACTGTAATTCACATCAAAACTGTTTTTTTTTTTTTTTGAACTTTAGGTTATGCATGGAAATCAGATCATGCATAAACAACAACAACAAAAAAAATCCTACTTTACATGTCAAAATCATAAAATCAATTCATAGGTTCACACATAATTAAAAATTTGTGTACTTGTACTTTGGTTGGATTTTCATCATTTTAACACAACATTTATAATAGGTCAAGTGATTAAGATCTCTCCCTCAAAATAATATCACATGGTTAAATCAATAAAATTAAACACATAAAACTATGTCTAATTACGCTTTGAAGGTTGGTTTAAACACAAGATTTCTCCCTCAAAATAAAATAATATCACATGGTTAAATCAACAAAATTAAACACATAAAGATGTGTCTAATTAAGCTTTGAAGGTTACTTCAAACACATGATCTCTCCCTCAAAATAATATCATATGGTTAAATCAATAAAATTAAACACATAAAACTATGTCTAACTACACTTTGAAGGTTAGTTCAAACCCAAGATATCTCCCTCAAAATATTATTATATGGTTAAATCAATAACATTCAACACATAAAACTATGTCTAATTATATAGTTTAAGTCATCATTCCATCTTCTATTACACATGAATGATATGAAATTATATCAATGGATCTTAAGGGAACTAAGGAGCTTCATAAATATAATGATGGTTACAAGGAAATCCACTCATGATTTTTAACAAATCATCATCACCAAAGTGATTCATAAATATAATGGCTACAGGACAAGGCGGTCATGATTTTTAATAAATCATCATGTGATGAGCTATGAGTGTTTAATAATAGTAAAATTGTAAATTTTATCAATACAAAATAAAATTTAAAATTAAATTTTATAATATCAATGTTGAATATGAATATGATGATGTGAGTGTTTAATAATAATAAAATTGAAAATTTTATCAATATAAAATTAAAATTAAAATTTTATAATATTAATGTTTAATATTTAATTAATTATAAAGTATATTAATATTTATTTAATTTTAGTTGAGTTGAGTTTGGATGGGTGAGGAATAATTGTTGTCCTTTTCATTTAGGTTGTATTCTTAATATTTAAAAGTAAATATAATTGTACTCACAATAATGAGGTGCTCTATAACATAGAATGAGAGAAATATTGAGGCATTAGTGTTATGTTATGTTAGATTAAAAAAAATAAAAAATAACAATATTAAAAATAAATTTGTCTTAATCAAAGAAAAACAATTACATGGCATCCTGTAAAACTTGAGATGGAATGAAATAGCAATAAAAAAATTACACCTTAATAAATTAGAGAAATCTGCATTGGTAAATATTCATGAACATCAAATTTAAGATGAATATACTTTGGTAAATATTCATAGTATGAAATTTAGAAATTTATGATATGATTTGTGTATAGTTATTTGAACAATTTGCATTGCTTAAGCTTAAAATTTATTTTAATATAAACAAGTTATTAAGTGTATAATAAGCCCTCCATCTATGAAATCCATGCGTTCAACATCATCTTTCCACGAGGAAAACTTTGTCACAAAATGACATAGTTTGGAGGTGATAGAAAATCGGATTAGTGTTGTGTACGATGTTAATGATAGCTATCGCATGTCCAAAATTTTGATTTCGTACAAAGTGTAATTGAGATTTGCCCAAAAAATATATATTAAACTCTAGGTTATACATCAAATATCTATGTGCAATTTAGATATATTGAAATTCATGTGTGGGTAAAAATGAAATTGCAATTGATCTCACATTTTTTCAGAATTAGATAATAACATGAAATATGTTCTTTAATAGATAAGGAAAAGTCATCTCTAACTAATCAATATTAATTTTAACCTCTTTATAAGATTTACATGGGATAAATGAAAATAAATTTGGATAAATAATAATCTTTATTTTAATTTTTTTCAAATAATCCTTTTCACTATATGAGTGATTGCTTCGCTTATGGATTATGATGATGAGATTATGATATATGATGTTATGTTATGTTATTATGTATAGACATGTGCTATTAACCGGTTTCTCCTGAGTGTGCAGGACTCTTGATAGATTGAGGATGTCGATGGCATTGATGGACCTCCTTGGACTCTAGATCGAGTCAAGGAGTGGACTTTTTATGGTTTAATTATTTTTGTTATTGCATATGTGACATATGATTGGTATATTATGATGTTGTTTATGGATCGTTGACATGTTTTATTGATGGATGCAGGATGACGATAACTTCTAATCAAACTCAGATTTGGAGTAAAGGGGACATGCACGACAACCAAAGATATTGAGGGGGAAGTGTGGAAGTAGCACTGCCACATCCTACTAGAACTCTCGCTGTGGCTTGAATTGTAGGTTAATGATTACCTAGTTCGAGAGACCCACGATGTTGTGAGGGAACACTGAGACAGTCACCCACGGAGATTCTAAGGGGTGTGAAATAAGGGAGGGTCCTTATTCCTTAGAGGCCCTTACTCTCCCACAAGGTTACCTAACAGAGTATTGACTCCAAGGACTTGAAGTCTACCAAAATTAGTCAAAATGAGAGCGATACCCTTGGAGCACGTAGTGCGTCTTGAAGAGCATGCCACATAAATGAAGCATAAATAAAGGTGAGTGGCACCTTTGGAGCATGTAGTGTGTTTTGAAGGGAACATCATGGTTTTAACAATGGTGAGTAAATGAACCTAGGTACCTAAAAATCAATATTTCATTTTGATGTGGTCAACCTTAAAATAAATGTTGTATGAGTAAAGTTTAATAGTTATAAAAATTTCCCTTAAAAACAATTTTGGTATTCCTAATTGGAATTAAAGCATAGGTATAATTGGGGGTATAAGGACTAAAACTAATTAGTTAATTAATAAAGGGGGATGAAGAAAAAATAAATTTAAAAATTAAAGGAGAAAGAATTGATCCAAAAAATTTAATTTTTGGCTATGTGAAAAACTTGCTAATTTAGAACTTAGACCAAAAAGGGGAAACTTAAATACAAAATGAATGTGGAACATAGAACGAAATTTAGTCTAGAAAACTTTCCAAATTCGAACTGAACTAGTATTTAAGAAAGGTGTTAGTCATTAAGGGAATGTGAATGAATAAAGGGACAACGAGGAGCGTTTTTATGAAAGTTTTTAGGTGGGTGAGGGAAATTGGAAAATTAATTTAATTAATTAAATGATTTTCTAGTGCAACTAAGGGATTGGGTGACAAGTGTATAGGGGAGAATATTCCTAATAAAAATTTAATACAAATAATTAGATGTGCATTTTGGCAACTAGTCGCTAAAAGATATCTATAAAAGAAATGGCAAAGGAGGGGATCGATCACGACTGGTATGCGTAAGGTTATGCTCCCGGAATTTTCTTGGCTGATTTTTCTTGTGGGAGTTGGGATGCCTAGCTCGAATAAAGAGTGGTAGCTCGAACTTGCGAGGCGATATGGGAGCTATCCTTTCTATAGTTGTGTGCGTGGCCCCTTTGCGGCTCGAGGGGCTGAGGGGGAAGAAGAGTACTCGTAGCGTTGGCTGGGTGGTACTGATGACGTCTCTACTCTTAGCAAGCAAAAGGTCAGAGGGAGCGTTGTCGAGGAAGAACATATTCGGCTTCATCTCCTGAACATATTCGGCTTCATCTCCTTCGGTTACAGTATGCCTATCTGAGTTAGAATTTGTAATAAGTTAAATTGTTTATATATGATTTTAGAAATTGCGTCATCCGTAAGTGTTTTATTGGAAATTTTGAAGGTATCGCTTAAGGCGATTTCTATTATATGTGGTAATATGCTCTGAACTTTCTGCCTATGTACATGAGTTGTTGTGTTATTCAGACTTTCATTGAAGGATTCAGAATTTATAAATCTCCTTAGCTGCCTACGCTAGAATTACTTATTGTGAGGTTCCATTGAAACTTTTCCCTGGAGTATTGTGAGGCTCCATTGAAA
>JASDQU010435709.1:34132-44928 GCA_032191745.1 Picea mariana
CCTGTCCACATGAATCTCATGAGGTCAATAGTAATGTTGTGATTTATCGTTAAAGTACAAACTTGCCATTTTTTATTGTAATTACGAAAAGTACATGTGTATAAGTTGTATGATGCTCGAATAAAGTATACGAACCATAATGAAATAGGATGAGGAATTTTGGTAAATTGTGCTTCGACTGAATTATGGTTATATATAGGGATTTGTTTTGGGGCACTTCACGAGACCCTATGGGTTTTAAGAACTTTGTTGATGTTGATATTATGGTTGTATCCTGTCCACTCCAAAACTGTTGTTGTATTTCCTATGACGATTATTATGTTGTTCATTTTCAACTCTATTATATACAGGTAGTATTTTTATTACATTTATTTTTCAAAATCCTAGTCATATTAAGTTAGTAACTATGTAATACAGTTTCTAAGGAAAGTGAGAAGTTTTGTGAAGAAAGAACCAGTTTTGGGTTGTTGTTTTGGAAACAAAGTATCATTTAAACTTTAAATTTTTGAACAGTAAAATATTTTGATTGTGAATTTACATCAAAGATGGTATGTTTGATATATCATTTGAACAATATCTATAAGAATCCCCCCCCCCCTTCTACCAATTTTTCACTAAATACACACCCTTCACGATCCCAATTTCACTTATTCATTCCTTGTTCTATGATATTTATTTTGAAGAGGATTATGTGTGTAAATGAAAGGAAGTTGATATGGTAAGGGTTGAGGATTGATTTTCTAGATATGTTTAGATACATAGTTGATTTTTTTATTAATTATTTGAACAATATTCATATATTCCTTCCCCTCCATGATATCATTTTTCTCTAAATACAAGCCTTCCATATTTCCCATTAACCCTATCAATTCCATGTTCATGTGCCAATTAATAAATGGCATGTTATGGATGGATAACATGTGTCTCGTAAGTAAATTTTAGAGCCAACTTTTGATTTGTGTAAGTAGAGTTTCATGTATGGTTTACTAAGAAATTCATGATTGACAAATTGTTGCTACAAGATGAGTTTTTTTAGTAGAGGCAGTAATGGATGAAATAAGAGAGGTAGAGGTAACTGGCAGTGAGGCCATTGAAGGCCTTGATTTTCTATTCATTTTGATGATGATCCACAAGAGTTGAACCAGTTGTTTCAAGATGGTTTTTTTTTAATTTGGTTGGCCATGGTCTCTTACATCCCTGACCTGACAGACCTGAAAGTAGTTGAACTACCTAAACTTATTGAGAAAGAATAAAGGTTCAATGAGAAGAAGAGAGAAGGGGAGAATAGAAGGAGAAAGACAAGACTAAGGTTTTCTCTTTATTAAATGAGATAGTTTCAATTTTCATTCATTTCTAATTTTACTTGAAAGCCTAATCCTCTTGTTGACAACAGGGTCTTATTGAAGGAAGCAAGATTCAAAACTGAATTATAATTTTCAGTTGTTTGTTTTAGAGGTGTTGATTCATCCTTGATAGTCTGTGTATTATTTTCTGTTTGTGAATTAATTTTCATGGCTGATAAAGGAGATTTTGCAGAGTCAAATGGAAGCATTTTTGTGGCAACGTGATCCAGATCATTAATTTTAGTTTTATTTTACTTTCAGAGTCTTTTTGTATGGTTCCCATGAGAGACCTCTAAATCTGACTTTGGTCCATACCCTCATAGGGGTTTGTAAAGGGAAATACACTTTTTTTTTTATCTCAGAATGAAATAAATCATATTGTTGGTCTCTCTCATACACGTGTCTTCATGACTTGGTTCCTCTATTCGCTTTTGGTCTCCATGTCTACTTTATTGTAAAATTTGTATAAATTCTTGTGTCCTTGTATAAATTTTATCTTTACATCGCAACATTTACAAATCATAAAATTATCCTTAATCCTTGTAATTAATACTTGCGGATTGAGGGAATGTTTTGAGGCTATAAACCCCAGGTGAAATTCCCAACTATCTTGTCTTAGCCATGAAAGATATGAAAATTATTGAGTAAGGTGTTCCATACATTTTCCTCAATAGGGTGGACACTGAGTTGTGTGTCCTCTTGGTCAGGAGATTCATCTAATGGTATGTATGGATGGGAAGTGGAAGATAATTCATCAATATGGATGAAATTTTGTTCCTGACATTTATGTCCCGATGAATAATTTCCATCATAGTAATATCAAATTCCTTGCTTGTGACGTTCCACTATTTTTGCTAGAGATAAAGTTTGGAACTTGAAGGTTTGTATGAGACACAGGTTAACCCATGGGAAAGGAAAGGTGGTGAATGCATCCCTCATGAGTGGGGCCTAAAGAATGGTCTTTGATTCCAGTGCTAATTGTCATTCCTACAACCAGGTAGTAGGATGATGCATGCTCACATGAGCCCTAATGGAGTCCTTTAAGCCACTGAGAAAAAATTCAAGATAAAATTCATTAGATAATCCATCAGTTCAAATAGCCAACTTTTTGAATGTCATGATGGACTATGATACTAGGCCATTTTAGCACAATTTAGTGACCCATCCCAAAAAATGATATTCTCGACCAAAACAGGCACAAACTACTTTGGTGAACATGTTTCAAGTGGGTAGTATTGGGTAAAATTTATTATGCCACTGCCACCGCTACCAACATTCTTGATCCAAGTACATAAACCCTACATGGAGTTTGGTCTCATCATCTCGAATATCATGGAGGGATAAGTATTTTTCCATTTGTAAAACCCACCCTACTGGGTTGGATCCATTAAATTTATTCATGTCAACTTTGGGAACCTTGGTCCAAGAATGTGGAGAACCCCAAGGAGAGAGGAAATAAATAGTATGTGTATAATGGGAAGAGTGAGGGTCCTATGGATTGGGATAATCTTTCTTATCCTTGAGGATTTTTTGCATGCCCTTTAATTGTTTGTCGAGGGTGGCTTGGATTTCTTTGTGGAGAGATTCAAATTTGTGTTCCAGGTTGGACACCTTAGTGTTACGGAATAATTCCCCTGCAGATAGGTGAATATGAATCTTCCATCAGAGTACATACCCCTCTACCGATACAAAAAACTACCTTTGGACACTAACATTCCTATAGACTAAGTATTCCCATCGAAAAAGAGAGTAAGAGGGATAGTATGTTGTACCTCACTTTCGAAGTTTGTCCACGTTTCTCTAGTTCAAGAGTCCCGAATAGTACCTATGATAGATGAAAAAAGATTTTTTTTTATCTCCTACTCTAATGGATTAGACAAAATTGATCTATCTATGAAGGATTAAAACAAACATAGACAAATACATGCAAACACATATTAGAAGGAAATAGGCCAAGTATATTGATGAGAAATTTAAAGAGACACTTACAATATTCATATGATGTTTCATCATATCCAAGTCCTCCTTATCCAACCCCTTGCTCGAAATATCCACGATCAGAATAATAATGTTGTGTTGATTATTTATCCTCCCTGTTCACCATGAGAATGCCTCCATTTATAGGCTTTGAGAGGCTCAACCACCTTGGTTATATTTGGAATTAGTTGAGGATATGACTCCATTAGTTGTGATATCTCCCTTAGATGTAGCCTGAGGGTTATATTCAAGCCAAACCAACTTGATCCATCCATAGTTGTCTTTAGAAAAAAAGGGGATTTATCCCAATATTTTCTCAACCAATTCGATGCTCCCTTACAATGGGAAGCAGAGCACTTCAACACTCTCTACTAGATAGACAAAGAGTGATAACACTCCCTACATATGAGAAGGGGAGTGTTGATCTTACAAAAATTTCCAAGATGACCATTTCTCATAGAAAAACACTTTGTTTCGACTGTCAATTGATGATGATTCTTATTCTAACATGATTTAGGGGTTGTATCAAGTGTTTCCAAGGTGTCATTCATGATGCAAAACTTATGTGATGAGAATGAAACACTTACGACACTTGTGACAAAAGTGAAACACTTACGACAATGAGGATGTGACATTATCAAAGTGAGAAAATTTTACGTGTAACAGATTTCCCCCCAAAGTGTGAAGTTAGAAAATGAGAGTTGATGGCTGAAACACTGTGTAGATTCTTTGAAGCAAGGGTATGGAGTCAGGGAACCTAGTCGAAGCTGTAGACAACCATCAAGCAATGTTAAATGTGTATTCCATTCTCGAGGCATGAATACCTATGCCTGGACTATAAATGACTCAAAGTATGGCCACCAATAAATACACTGCGGATCCATGATGATATTGATTAAGAGTATGGCCACCAAAGATTCAATGTGGATCCATAATTCTATGACATGAACTGATCGTAGCCTTGAAAAATACACAGTGGAGCTATGAGATGATAAAACATAGCCACATACCAATACAACGTGGATCTATGTGATAGTATGAGTATCAACATGCTCAAGTAAATTCCTTCACAACCTGGGAAAAACAAATGTCATAATGAATGCTCAACCCAGGGTATTTGTTCCAATCCCGATGTGGTATGAATACAGCCTTGTGAATAGATGTTTTGATGTTAAACATGGTATAAACCACTTGATTACTGGTTGTTGAGGTAAACCGTTAACAAGTGCAAAGGAAATCACCAGTGATGTCAATGATTCCCAAGGTACCCTAGTACAATCCATCGAATGTGAATAAATGAGATGAGGTCAAACATTCGTGGAATCATATGATCAGAGGTCAATGATGTAAACCTAATTTTGGAAGTGAGGAGGCTTGCCATTGAGGAATGTAGGTCCCAAGGTACTAATTGGTTTCTAAGTCTAATTCTCGGATGGTGTGTTGAAATCGACAAGAATAGACTCGTCGAAGGAAGTCCTTGATGTATCCCTCATCATCGACACAAAACTGACACAGGAAAGTTATAAGATATAAAAGATGAACATAGACTGAAACGGGTACGAAAAATGGAAATTTTATGGATGGTTGAATCTCGAGGTGGAAACATCCCTTGAACATTGAGGCATGACATGAGACTTGGCAGCATAAATGTAGAGTGGACCAAAACATAATGCAACGAGTACTGAGGAATTATTTGGATGATTAAAAGGAGTGGAAAGACTCATAGGATTGGTCTAGTGCAGAGGTTTAGTGGATTATCCAAGTGTTTAGTGTGAAGGTTAAAACAAGTGTCATTTTCAAGGGTGACTGCAAGATCTTTTTACGAAAGTTTTCAAGAAACTTAACCCACTTCCTTCAATTTTTCCACCCATTTAGATAGATGAGAACCTATTTTTAATTGAATGATATCAAGGAGGATAGCACATTATCGATATAACTCACCTTCAGTAAGTTCCTCTTCCTTTGTTTAATGAACTGGAAGAAGTAAGGGTTCGTCCCCATATGGGCCCTTCAATGTATAGTTTAGTGAGTCTAGATAATGAAAAATCGGTGGTTTGTCATATTTAGAGAGTCTGAAAAGAACTTAAAGGCGACTCCAGGGTTTTCCTTTTTCGTAATTTTAATCTCCGAGTTCCAAAAAAGAGATAAACTATTACTCGAAAGATGTTGTTTCAAAACTTTTAACCAGTGTGAAAGGAAGCAATATCACTAAGCAATATTTTCATTTTTAGAGTCTGAAAAGAGCTTAAAGGAGACTCCAGGTGGTTGATTTTTCTTATCACCTTTACGAGTCTGAAAAAGTGATAAAAGTATGCTTGGTTACATTTTCATGTATTTGTGAGTGTGAGAAAGAACAAAGACTAAGCTCATTGGTTGTTACAAGGTCAACGAAAGAACTCCACTCAAATTCATGTACAATTGAACTGTTTTGGGCACAAGATATTAGTAGTTTCTCAAAAAAATAATAAAAAACCCAAAAAAGACTTTATAATAAGGAGAAATGACCAAATTGGACATATCAAATAGTACCAAACTAGGTCAAAAATTCATTTTTACCATTCTCCTCTGGTCTTTGATATTTTTACCTCTTTTGGAGCAATTTTCGAGCGTCGATTGTGGGAGATGTGGGAGAACATTTTCATAACCGTCTAGACTAGATTGGTTGTTTCCTTCTCCTCATCCTTTTTTATTCCTTTTTATTGAATTTTAGCCTCTAGTTCAGGTGTTCCAGGCTCCTTGGGAAGCCCTAGAGTGCAGAATTAGATTGGTGCTCCCTCAACGCATCGAGGGTAGCATCAATTATGATTTCAAAGTGTTGGTGTGTGCCCTGAGGAGAATGTTGGCATAGGGGAAGACCCAGGGTTCAACGCTACAACAACGCACCAACAAAACCATAACTATTGGCCCTTTCAGCAACACCTGCGAAGTAGATGAAGTCTTACCCGAGGTAGAGGCAGGGGTGGTTGCAGGACTTGGATGTCTGCAACCTTAGCTGGGACACAGATATGTGAATACAACCCCTTAACAAAGCACTTAGCAGTTATAGTTCATTAATATTCAGTCTTAGTTTAGAGCGCAACTAAACCCTAACAACAGATCAACGTAGCATTCACACAGATCCAATAAATTCAAGCACTAAGCCTACCAATAGATATCATATCTATAATTCATTCACATTATTCAACACTAATCTATCATATTAGATTCATCTATCATCTAACATCGCACTAAGCATTGAATCACATAAACAAAAGAACAACCAAAAGCACAAAGCATTCACAACACAGGATATACGTGGTTCACCCCCACCCTGAGGATACATCCACCAACTCTTCGTCTTCTTTATTAGATTCTTTAAATATTCTTACATGCACACAGCCTCAAAATCAACTCCACAGAGGACAAGATATCTGCACACCTCGCTAGATTCTCCTTCCTTGAGTTATAGCACAAATCCTTCCACAGTCTCTTAAAATCACTTGCACTTAGCTCTGCAAGCCTCACACAGTATGCAAAAAGAAATTAGCACTCATCACTTAGCACACTTGCCACTAACTAGTCACTACTAGTCACTATTCACTATTCACTATTCACTACTTCTTACATCGCCTAGACTTCTATTTATACCTTACAAAATAGGCCTAAGCATGCGTAAACCCATGGGCCAGCATCCCCATACCCATTACATAAGCCCAAAACCCAAAAAGGCCCTAAAAAGGGGCCGAGATCTCATGATCTCCGCCTTCGACAGCCTGTCGAAGTCCCAAAAATAGGTCAAACATGACCAAGGATCCTCAAAAATTGGTCAAGGGCTAACAAGCCCCCAACACTCACCTGTGACTCATCCCGAGTCACTCTGATATTGGTAATTTTGCCTCAAAATCCTTGAGCTTAGCTTGAGCTTCTTCGACTTGTTGTTGTGCCATGGCCTCCTGCTCAACAAACTCTTGGATAACAACTTCGATGATAGGTCCCTCTAAGCGTTGTTCATCTGCACTGACAACTTGCTCCAATTCTGCTCGTCGACCTTCGATATCTAAGAACAGTTGGCAAGCCTCATCCTGTATAGGTTGGAGCCTCTAAGTAATTTCCATGGCTCTTCTCTGAATGGTGTGGAGCTACTATTGAGCAGTGCACTGCTCTTGGGATCGCTTCATCCTTTCAATAGCTAATAGGGGCTTCAATTGTGCCTGTATTTTTTTTTCTTGTTGCTTTGCCTCCTGGAGATGTGACTCTAGTGCCTTCAATTTTGGGTTCTCAGTGAGTCGCTCATAAGTGTGGGCACTATGATCACTTAGTTTTTTACATTCCATGGAAAAGGAATTTATTCTCTCAATTGTTCTTCGAGCAGTTGCATCTCTTTGATCCCTCACATCTTGCGGGGTGTCGGGCACTGTGCGGAACTCTAAGTCTTCTATTCTTTGTTGTAGCTATTGGATAGATTTTCGGAGCTGCTGTACTTTATTCTTGACTCAGTCTTCTTCCTTTGGCTCTAAGCCTATCACAGAGTGAAGTGCTCTATTGACTGCTTCTTTCCCTTTGAGTTGTTCTGCAAGAAACTTTTCTTTTTCTTGTTGAATCTCTGCTTTCTCCTCTTCAAACTTTGTTTGGAGAGAAACCTTCTCCTGCTCGGCAACTCGGCATTTTTCTACGACTACTTTTTTCATTTTCTTCAAGGCCTAGGTGGCTTGTTCTATTTCTTCCTATGCACGACAAAGGAGAGCTTCGGTTGTATCAGCTAGTTGGCAAACTTGGGCTGGATCATCTCCCAACTCTGGTTCTTCCGACGGCAGGGACACAGTAGACACTATGTGACTGGACTGAAGAGCCTGTTGTAACCCTCAGAGATCAACCTCGATTCTATCGTACATATTCTCCTACTTGACTTCATGTTTCTGCAAGATTTCCTGTGAGGCATCATTTACAACCGCGATGATGAAGTCAAAGTCATCGACGGTGAGAACAGTTTGCATCTTGGTCAAGGTGGTTCTAGGTTTCTTTTGAGAAGAGGGTTTTAGGGGAGAATCCTTCCTCTTCTTCAAGGGATCATCCTCATCTCTAGGTGGTGTTACTTTTCCTTGCTTCTGCTCATATTATTTTCCATTTATCTCTTCTACTTCGTCATGACCTCCTCGGCCAAGTGATACTGAAGTAGTTTTTTATGATGTGCTTCTTAAGTCTTGGACTTCTGCGGTCTTCTTCCTTCTACTAGTTCTGGGTGTGTCATTTTCTTTGTGAGTGGCCTCCGAGATATCAAGTTTGGGGTCAAAAATCTCTGTAGGATTAGCGGGGATAAGGATGTCTGCTGACCAGACCTTAGTTATCTCCTTGAGGTCCCCTTCTATGATCTTGTAGTATGACTGAAACTCCTCCTTATGCTCGTCTGCTCGTGCAGTGATATAGATGAAGTGACGATCTGTGTGAAACTTCATGAGGGTTCGAAACCGCTATAGGGTATTTGGCGTCATGTAAGGTTCAACTTAGATAGCCCTCTTGAGTTGGAGGTAATATGTGTGAAATATTTCATTCGACTGCCACCGTTTTCCCATATCGCTCGAGTAACAGAGCATGGTGAACGTCGTAGCAAGTGTCTTGAATGAATCAATGTCTGGGAAGGTCACACCTTCTGGAATCTCCCAAGCAACAAACACGATGAGGATTAGGAGCCAGCTAAAGTGGAACTCGTAGCCTTGATCCTGTGCTTCACGACAATCATATTTCAGCTGATTTTCTAGGTACTTCACCCGGTTCATCTGTAGGCCTTCCATGCATTTCCCTACGAGGTCAACGACAAACCCTGTGACCTGTGTGGGTCTTTTCTTCCTTACTAGATTTCTTGCAATTAATTGGCATGCTAGGCACACTGTGCCATTCTATATGGAAGCTACCTTGTAGCCTCGCGTCCCCTTATCAACATCGTTATAGGTATCCTTGATNGATCTTGTAGTATGACTGAAGCTCCTCCTTATGCTCGTCTACTCATGCAGTGATATAGATAAAGTGACGATCTGCGTGAAACTTCATGAGGGTTCGAAACCGCTATAGGGTATTTTGTGTCATGTAAGGTTCAGCTTCGATAGCCCTCTTGAGTTGGAGGTAATATGTGTGAAATATTTCATTCGACTGCCACTGTTTTCCCATATCGCTCGAGTAACAGAGCATGTTGAACGTCGTAGCAAGTGGCTTGAACGACTCAATGTCTAGGAAGGTCACACCTTCTGGAATCTCCCAAGCAACAAACATGATGAGGATTAGGAGCCATCTAAAGTGGAACTCGTAGCCTTGATCCTATGCTTCGCGACAATCACATTTCAGCTGATTTTCTAGGTACTTCGCCCAGTTCATCTGTAGGCCTTCCATGCATTTCCCTACGAGGTGAACGACAAACCTTGTGACCTGTGTGGGTCTTTTCTTCTTTACTATATTTCTTGCAATTAATTGGCATGCTAGGCACACTGTGCCATTCTAGATGGAAGCTACCTTGTAGCCTCGCGTCCCCTTATCAACATCGTTATAGGTATCCTTGATCTTTTGTGCTAATGCGCGATCTGTGGATTTCTCTAGATAGAAGTCCTGTGGGTTGGGTCCTTGCATACTTAATCCAGTGATCCTATGGATCAACATTGGATCGACTGTGATACATCGGTCTAGCCATAAGTATCCACCATGGTAACATGAAATTAGGAGATTAACACAGGCGCTAACCTCCTGGTGCCTTCCAAAGTGTAGGATTTTCATTACATTCAATAGGGTGGACTACTCGAGGTTCATCGTCCATGGCTGGGGGATTATTTTTTAGTTCTTCCCCTTCATCCTGGTCAAGTATTTATACAGGGTAAGAATACTATGGTTCTTGTCGTCTCCTAGGTTGAAGTCGCTGAAATTCAATGTTCTGATCTTGTCCTGTTGCGCTCTAATTACGAGTATCCCCTTCGGGAGGTACGCAGTAACCATGATGTAATCAAAATCTCTCGACACACTATCATGACTCACCATGCCGGCCATAGGATGGATGTAGTCAAATAATATGGTCGGGATTAGCTTCACATTTGCTAGGTCATCTCTATGCTTGGTTCTCTTTTCTGTGACGACTCAGGATGGTCCGGATCTACGAGCAGTCGACAGAGAAGATTTCACTCCTCTCATCGATGATGATTGTACACCCATAGACATATACATTACTCTTTCAGTCATGAGGTCGATGAGTACCTCCTTCATAGACTCTTTGACTGCGCTAAGTTCTTCAAACATACACACTCATGGTTGAATATCTCGGGTTTGAAGAGTAACTACTCAATGCAACGGGACAGATGGTGATATCTCAATGATCACTGTGTGAAATAAATTGATCTATGGGCTCAGATAATCATGTTTGGAAAAAGTGTTCTCGGTGCAAGGCTTGATGGAACAAGTAGATAACTAGGCAACGGATCTCTCCAACAAGCGAGAAGCCTTCATTAATTCAGTTATGTACGT
>JASDQU010435710.1:15045-29974 GCA_032191745.1 Picea mariana
TAAAAAGACATAATTGAATTTGAAAATCCAAAGAATTTAAATGAAGTGTTTATAAAGGATTGGATGTGCTAGGATCAGTACAAATAAAGGTCTGGAATTCCCAAGGCATGGAAGGAAAAGAAACAAGACATAGTGAATCATCGAAACAAAGGCTTCCAACCAGCCCCTTTCTGGAGTATGGAAAAGGGTTTCCAAAAGAAGGACTATCATTCGAACACCCAGAGTGCTCAAGGGGGAGGTAGATAAATTAACTTGGGAGTCAATAAAGTTGAGGACAACCCCAGAGAACCATTGAAGTGTTGGGAGTGTGGAGAACCTCACTTAAGGAGAAATTGTCCACGCTTAATTTCCATAGAAAGAACTACAGTTCACAACCTGTAATAATATTCTACAGTAAGAGATATGGGTAGAACCATGCATAGAATTAATGCAGTTGTGGATGGCAGAAAATCTTATCATTAATCCACTATCGTGGAGGTCGAAGGTAAAATTCATGATAACCACATTTCCATATTAATTGACCCAGGAGCTAGTCTGAGTTATGTTACTCCTGTTTTAGTTGAATTAAACAAGCTCAAAAAAGTAAAGCGTGCTAAGTCTTGGTTAGTACAGTTAGCAACAGGGACCAAGAAAAAGATAACAAATTTTATTCTTGAATGTGAACTCAACATAGATGGTCAAAGTAAAAGGTTAGATATAAACATTTTACATTTAGGATCTTACGATATAATTATTGGAATGGTCTGGTTAGAGAAACATAGACTAATTTTAAATTGTTACGAAAAGTCACTTATTTACAGAGACGAAAACAACACAGTTAGGACAATACAAGGGATCAGAAAACCAGTTTCGGTTAGGCAGATATCAAACATGTAGTTCAAGAAATGTATGATCAAAGGTTGCCTAGTTTATGTTGTTCAGTAAACTAATCTGTTAGAAAAGGAAAACAAACCCAATTTAGAGGACTTTGTATTCCTACATGGGTTTAGAGATGTGTTTGTGAAAGAAATACCAGAATTCACTAACATCGCTCCACCTCAGCACGTGCCAACTAATTAACACGCATGGTGTGCATTCAAGGAAGGAGAGGCGTCGTCCTCTTGTTTTCCCTTGGTAATACAAGGCATGATCCAGGAATTATTTGAAGACAAGATGGAAGATACAAATCATGCTTTTGCACAAGTTGGAGATAAGGTTGTCATTAATAGGCTGACGACAGAATTGATCTGCATTTGATTTGGAGCAGATTTCCATCATTGTAATTTTCGCTTTAGATAGGAATTTTGAATGGTGATTTGACAACATTAGTTTAGCTTGTGAGGGAAGCTCATAGAGCCCCTCTTGTATAAATCTTTGTATGGTAATAAAAGTAGAGGTTGGTTTGGTTAGTCGGGTTGGATAACTCATGTTGTAGGGAAAGAAATGCAGAGAGACAAGACTCAGTTGCAACTCAGACTCTACTATTGTAATTTGATGTTCTACCATTAATAGAAAATGACAATTTTTCCTTTTTTATCTTTCTGTTCAATGGGTGGTGTGTTGTGAATGTCTTTTACATGCATTTGAATTGTAGATGAATGTTAGAAATCGTTTGCAAGGATAGGGATATTTTTTTCTATCAGAGAGTGTGTTGAGTGAAGTTTGGTTCTCTAGGCTAAGTGCAAGGAGTGTGCGACAGAGAGAGGAAACTATGTGAGCCAATGCAAGGGGTAGATGTCTGAACTCAATGGAGTTGGAAGAGAAGCTGCCAGGAGGGCACACCAGATTAATTTACAGACTCAAGGAGAAATTTCAAGGTGGGTAAGTACCTTGGAAAGACATACTGTGTAGGGAGAAGCATAGTTCAGAGTTACTAAATAGTTTTAAACACTCTACTAGGAGGGCATTGAGCTAGTGTGAGCATGCACAGAAACAACATGGTTGGAGGTGTTGGAGAGTCCCAAAATTATTGAACATTTTGGTGAAGGGACGTTTTGCAAGAAGTGCATCAATAAAGGAAATCAGATGCCTTAAACCTTTTCCTGAGGTTAAGGGGGAAGCCATCGAAGAATTGAGTCAAGCGCAAGAAGTGCACATGAGGTTTTGTAAGTTCACCTTACAAGATCGGAAAGAAGAGCGAGAAACTGCCAGGAGGGAAAGAGAAACTCGCAGAGGAACTGGGAACCTTGAAGGTTTTCAAGCCGAGCAAAGTTGTAGAAGGAAGCCTGTGCATAAATCTGCAAGAAGTGTAGAAGGTATTTTGAGAGCAACCTAATTCTTGGAAGGAGAATTATGATAAGTGTGTAAAGGACCCAAGGACTTGCCGAAGTCCCGAAGACAGTGAAATCATCCATCATCGAGGAGGAGACAGGTGGCAGAAGATCGATAAGTTCAGGAACAGGAGCTTCAAAAGGTTTGTCCAGAGTAGACAAAGATCTTTGTGAAGTCGCAAAGAGAGATTTCATTCTAGACCATTGGATCCAGTGGACATGAGAAGTTTGGGAAAGTCCATGAGGGAATACCCAAGAGGAGGACTCACAAATTCTGTACTCCTGAAGTGATCATAGTCGTCAATCGAAAGAGAAACATGGACAATAGATCTGGTCTTGAATAATTCATTGATTCAAAAATCGGGAAAGGAGGTGGGAAAGCCCGCGAAATTCCCAAATAACGGGGTCATGAACGGAGTTGGCCCACAGACATAGCCCATGGTCACATCAAGGGAGGAGCTTAGCATTGAGAGCTAGCGCCTATTTGCATAAGAGTCGAAAGTGAAAGGAGAGGGTCTATAGGTGTCCCATAGTGGGTGTCGAGGAGGTGAAAGTGCAGATGCATAATCAGGAGCCCGACGAACCAGTTGGTTCAATGACTTGAATGATCCTAGACTGGGAGGTCACGTCAGCCCCGAAGGAGTTTGGAGGGGAGGTTGAAACCAAGTGGTATAAGAGCTAGTTTTTTCTACGTATTGTAGACAAGGGATATATGAGAGCTTGATTTCATCTTTAGACAATGGGTGAAGAAGGAGACGAAGGAGAAAATGCATAATTAATTTCTGTGATCCAGGGAGACAGAGTGTAATGCTTTTTTGGAGATGTTGAAAGGTTTGAAACAAATGATAATCAGTCGGGTGGGGTGTAGACAAAGCAAGATGGCCATTGAAGGTCACGAGCAAGGCCAAGGAGAAGTCCATTTGTAGAGGAGAAAGGTAGAGATGGAAAAGGAGCTCTATGAAATCCGAGCACAGATGGAGAGGCTTGCATTTAAAATGAAACAGAAGTTAAAGGTACACTCGAGGTATGAATGAAGTTTGAAGAGGACATCCATATGGCCTATTCAGAATTTGTTGGCCAGGAGGAAACAACAGGTGTTAAAGAAGTGGTTGAGGCATGCTGAAAACCTCAGTCATAAGGAAAAGAGATCTGGCGATAATCTCATAGATTGCTAGGTGGGAAATGAGAGGGGATCAGTGGATCTCATAAACTACCAGGTGGGAAGAAGAGACATCCCAGATTACAAGGTGGTCAAGGGAGAAGATATGAACTCAATCAAGAGGTCATTGATAGATGAAGAGGAGGTAGAAGAGAGACCTCACTCTGATGGAGATTCACGTGGAGTTGCGAGTTGTGTGAATGAAGATAATGAGAAGTTGCAAACTTCCACCATCAAAGGGAAGGATCAAGGAAAAATTATGATCATTAGGGGAGTCGCGATATTCCTACCAAGAGTCTAAGGAGAGGTTGGCACAGATGTTGCAAATGCGATAGGGAGACAACAAGCAGATATTGTCAAGGAGGAGAAGGAACAAATATTGAGGTCTGTCCCAATAGAAAGAGAAGAGCATTTAGAAGAATCGCTTGACATTTTCAGCTAGGAAGCTGAACGAGAGATGACTACAACACTGGAGTCTGTAGAAAAATAGGGAGAAGACATCATAGAATTTGTAGATCTGTCTGAGGAATTGGAGGCTCTTGAGAGGAGAGTGGAAATTCAAGGCATGCATATCCAACATACTATGTTGGAAGTAGATGAAGGATTACACAAGCATGAGTCACAACAAGAGGAAGATGGAATGGGAACAACTGAAGGACTTGTAGGACCAAATTTGTCAGCAGAAGTGGTAGCTAAGAAGTAGTTCAGTGATGAGGAGCATACAGGAGTGAAGACTACAACAGAGTGGAAATCTAAGGCCACAAAGGAATAAGATTTCTTGGGAAGTCAGTGTGATTCGCCCATCGACAAGGAGGGAGTGCAACAAGCTAGTCTGCAACAAAAGAACCTATCGATGGAGCAGTTGGACGAGGTGATTGAGGAGATAAGGAAGATGATGTCGGAGTCGACAGAGGAATTGGTTAGCAAGATGAAGTTGGACAAAAAGAAACCTGCACGAGCAACAAGGATGATGCAGGAGTAGAAGAAGCGGAGCAGAGGAGCCAAGAGACAAATCCAAGAGAAAGTTTGGGATTCAAGTGGATGTCAACCATGTTAGAAAGATCATGAGTAGGAGCTTATAATTTTTTCCACTGTGGAGTATGATGCAGGAGCATCGCTCCACCTCAGCACGTGCCAGCTAACTAACACATGTGGTGTTCATTCAAGGAAGGAGAGGCGTCATCCTCTCATTTTGCCTCGAGAATCCAGGGAGTGATCCAGGAATTAATTGAAGACAAGATGGAAGAGCCAAATCATTCTTTTGCACAAGTTGGAGATAAGGTTGCCATTAATAGGATGACGACAGAAGGGATCTTCATCCGATTTGGAGCAGATTTCCATCATTGTAATTTTTCCTTTCGATAGGCATTTTGAATGGTGATTTGACACCATTAGTTTAGCTTGTGAGGGAAGCTCATAGAGCCCCTCTTGTATAAATATTTGTATGGTAAGAAAAGTAGAGGTTGGTCGGGTTGGTCAGGTTGGATAATTCATGTTGTAGGGAGAGAAATGCAGAGAGTCGAGACTCAAGTGCAACTCAGACTCTACTATTGTAATTTGACGTTCTACCATTAATATAAATTGACAGTTTTTCCTATTTTGTCCTTTTGTTCAATGGGTGGTGTGTTATGAATGTATTTTACATGCATTTGAATTGTAGATGAATGTTAGAAATTGTCTACAGGGATAGGCATATTGTTTTCTATCCGAGAGTTTGTTGAGTGAAGTTTGTTTCTCTAGGCTAAGTGCAATGAGTGCGCGATAGAGAGAGGAAACTCTGTGAGACACTGCAATGGGTGCACATCTAAACTCAGTGGAGTCAAAAGAGAAGTTGCCAGAAGGGCACACTAGATTAATTTACAAACTCAGGGAGAAATTTTAAGGTGGTTAAGTACCTTGGAAAGACAGACTGTATAGGGAGAACCACAGTTTAGAGTTATTGAACACTCTGAAATACTCTGCCAGGAGGGCATCGAGATAGTGTGAGCATGCACAAAAACAACATGGTTGGAGGTGTTGGAGAGTCCCAGAATTGTTAAACATTTTGGTGAAGGAAGGTTTTGCAAGAAGTGCATCGACAAAGGAAAGGAGATGCCTTAAACCTTTCCCTAAGGTTAAGGGGGAAGCCATCGATAAACTGAGTCAAGCGTAAGGAGTGTGCCTGAGGTGTTTTAAGTTCACCTTACAAGCTCAGAAAGAGGAGAGAGAAACTTCCAGGAGGGAAAGAGAAACTCGCAGAGAAACTGGGAACCTCGAAGGTTTTCAAACCGAGAAAAGTCGTAGAAGGAAGCCTGCACAAAAATCTTCAAGGAGTGCAGAAGGTATTTCAAGAACAACCTAAGTCTCAAAAGGAGAATTGCTCTAAGTGTTTAAAGGAGTCGAGGACTTGTTGATTCCCGAAGATAGTGAAATCATCCAGCGTCAAGGAGGAGACAAGTGGCAGAAGATCGAGAAGTTAGGAAACAAGATTTTTAGAAGTTTTCCTAAGAGAAAACAAATATCTTTGCGAAGTCATGAAGAGAAATTTCATTCTAGACGATTGGATCCAGAGGACACATGGTAGATAACCACAAAGTTTGGGAAAGTCCGGGAGGGAATACCCGAGAGGAGGACTCGCGAAGTGATCATAGTCGTCAATCGCGAGAGGAACGTGGACCATAGATATGGTCCCAAATAATTCATATATTTAGAAATCCGAAAAGGACGGGGGAAATCTTGCAAAAGTCCTGAAGCGTGGTGTCGCGAAGGGTGTTGGCCCACGGACATAGCCCGTGGTCCAATCAAGGGAGGAGCTTAGCATTGAGAGATAGTGCCTATTGGTGTAAGAGTCGAAAGCACAAGGAGAGGGTCCACAGGTGTCCCATAGTGGGTGTCGAGGAAGCAAAAGGGCCCGTTCCAAGTTAAACTGGTTCCATCAGGACCCCGACGAACCAGTTGGTTCGATGACTTGAACGATCCTATATCGGGAGGTCGTGTCAACCCCGAAGGAGTTTGGAAGGTAGGTCGACACCAAAGAGAGATAGACTTTTCTATTGATCTACTACCTGGCTCTGCCCCAACATCTAAGTCACCTTATAGAATGAGTTTACCCAAATTAACGGAACTGAAAATTCAACTGCAAGAACTGCTTGATAAAGAATATATCAGACCCGGTGTCTCGCCTTGGGGAGAATCGGTTCTAATCATTAAAAATAAATATTGGACTTTGAGAATATTCATTGACTATCGACANCTACAGGGATAGGTATATTGTTTTCTATCTGAGAGTTTGTTGAGTGAAGTTTGTTTCTCTAGGCTAAGTGCAATGAGTGCGCGATAGAGAGAGGAAACTCTGTGAGACACCGCAATGGGTTCACATCTAAACTCAGTGGAGTCAAAAGAGAAGTTGCCAGAAGGGCACACTAGATTAATTTACAGACTCAGGGAGAAATTTCAAGGTGGTTGAGTACCTTGGAAAGACAGACTGTATAGGGAGAACCACAGTTCAGAGTTATTGAACACTCTGAAATACTCTTCCAGGAGGGCATCGAGATAGTGTGAGAATGCACAAAAACAACATGGTTGGAGGTGTTGGAGAGTCCCAGAATTGTTAAACATTTTGGTGAAGGAAGGTTTTGCAAGAAGTGCATCGACAAAGGAAAGGAGATGCCTTAAACCTTTCCCTAAGGTTAAGGGGGAAGCCATCGAAGAACTGAGTCAAGCGTAAGGAGTGTGCCTGAGGTGTTTTAAGTTCACCTTACAAGCTCAGAAAGAAGAGGGAGAAACTTCCGGGAGATAAAGAGAAACTCGCAGAGAAACTGGGAACCTCGAAGGTTTTCAAACTGAGAAAATTCGCAGAAGGAAGCCTGCACAAAACTCTTCAAGGAGTGCAGAAGGTATTTCAAGAACAACCTAAGTCTCAAAAGGAGAATTGCGCTAAGTGTGTAAAGGAGTCGAGGACTTGTTGATTCCCGAAGATAGTGAAATCATCCAGCGTCAAGGAGGAGACAAGTGGCAGAAGATTGAGAAGTTAGGAAACAAGATTTTTAGAAGTTTTCCTAAGAGAAAACAAAGATATTTGCGAAGTTGTGAAGAGAAATTTCATTCTAGACGATTGGATCTAGAGGACACATGGTAGATAACCACAAAGTTTGGGAAAGTCCGGGAGGGAATACCCGAGAGGAGGACTCGCGAAGTGATCATAGTCGTCGATCGCGAGAGGAATGTGGACCATAGATATGGTCCCAAATAATTCATAGATTTAGAAATCCGAAAAGGAGGGGGAAAATCTTGCAAAAGTCCCGAAGCGTGGTGTCGCGAAGGGTGTTGGCCCACGGACATAGCCCATGGTCACATAAAGGGAGGAGCTTAGCATTGAGAGATAGTGCCTGTTGGTGTAAGATTCGAACGCACAAGGAGAGGGTCCACATGTGTCCCATAGTGGGTGTCGAGGAAGCAAAAAGGCATGTTCCAAGTTAAACTGGTTCCATCAGGATCCCGACGAACCAGTTGGTTCGATGACTTGAACGATCCTATATCGGGAGGTCATGTCAATCTCGAAGGAGTTTGGAGGGTAGGTCGACACCAAAGAGAGATAGACTTTTCTATTGATCTACTACATGGCTCTGCCCCAACATCTAAGTCACCTTATAGAATGATTTTACCCAAATTAACAGAACTGAAAATTCAGATGCAAGAACTGCTTGATAAAGAATATATCAGACCCGGTGTCTCACCTTGGGGAGAATCGGTTCTAATCATTAAAAATAAATATTGGACTTTGAGAATATTCATTGACTATCGACAAATAAATAAAATAATGATCAAGAATAAGTATCCTTTACCCAAAATTAATGACCTGTTTGACCAAGTGGGAGGAGAAAAGATCTTCTCTAAGTTCGTTTTAAGGTCTCATTATCATCAAGTCAGAATAAAAGATGAATATATAAATAAAACAACATTTAGAAAATGATACAGACACTATGAGTTTGTTGTAATTCCAATTGATCTTACTAATGCACAAACAACCTTTATGTGTTTGATGACTAGTATATTTAGTCAATACCTGAATACATTTTTGTTGGTGTTTATCGATGATATTTTAGTTTAATCGAAAATGGAAGAAGAAAACGTAGAACATATGAAAATAGTATTGCAAACCTTAAGGAAACACAAGTTGTATGCGAAGTTTGATAAGTGCAACTTCTACCAAATAAGGATACAATACCTAGGAAACGTGATATCCGAAGAGGGTATTGTAGTTTATCCAGAAAAGATAAAAGGAATTATGGAAATGGCCTATCCCTAAGGATGTAGTAGACATTATATCATTCATGGAAATTATTGGTTATTACCGAATATTTATCGAAGGATTTTCTAAGATAGTGTATCCAATTACATCCCTGTAGAAAAAGGGAATAAGATTTACTTGGCAACAAAAGTGTCAGGACAACTTTGATAAATTAAAAGGACTGTTAACTACAACACCTATCCTAGGGGTAGCAGATCCTAATAAAGACTTTACAGTTTGTGTGGATGTAAGAAAATAAGGCTTGAGAGGTTTCCTAACAAAAGATGGACACGTCATCTCTTACGAATCACGTAAACTGAAAGAACATGAACTGAATTACATTACACATGATTTGGAATTAGCAGTCGTAATTCATGCTCTAAAAATGTGGTGACATTATTTAATGGGGAGAATGTTTTTGCTACTAACTGACAACAATGGTGTAAATTTTTTATTCAGTCAACCATATCTCAATGCAAGGCAAGCGAGATGGCTAGCATTTTTAAGTGAATTTGATTTTGAAGTAAGACACGTCAAAAGAAAAGAAAAAAAATTGCATATGCCTTAAGTCAGAGAGATAATGGACTTTTTGAGATAAGTGTTAGCAAAGCAGAAAATGACATCGAACAAAGAATAAAATTTGCAAGATGTAATGAGGAAGAATACATCAAAACAACAAGAAAATTACAAGAAAATGCAGAAAAAAATGAACAAAACGGATCCGAGTTTAGATAAAAATTGGCTGCTAGGGTTCAAAAACAAGCTGTACGTACCTAATGTTGTTGATTTAAAATCAACAATTCTTGACGAATTGCACAAAACACCATTTTTTGGTCATCCAGGATACCAGAAAATGATAACAACCTTAATAAAACTGTTTTATTGGCCTAACATGAAGACTGAAACAACTACATAGTTATCTAAATGCTTAAATTGTCAACAAGTAAAGGTTGAACATAAGCATCCAACCAGTTTGCTACAACCTATATCTATACTAGAATGGAAGTGGGAGATTATATCATTTTACTTCATCACAGGTTTTCCTAAGACTCAAAAGAAAAATGACTCGATTATGGTAGTGATTGATAAACTTAGTAAATCTGCACATTTTATACCTGTGAAATCAACTTATAAAGCAATTAATATTGCTAAATTTTTTATGAAAGAAATATTTAGATTGCATAGAATTCCTAAGATTGTGATCTCCGATAGAGATGTCAAATTTACGTCAAATTTTGGAAGGAATACATGTTACGAATGTACGTGAGAATGAAACCAACTAAGTGGGAGGAGTACCTACACTTAGTTGAATTTGATTACAATAATGGCTATCAAACATCAACCAAGATGAGTCCCTTGGAATCATTATACAAAAGGAAATGCACAACCCTAATTAGCTGGGATAATCCAGTTGATAGGATTATTATGGGATCAAAAATGCTCTAGGAAATGGGTAAAATGGTAAAAAGGGTACAACATAATTTAAAGCAGGCCCAAGACAGACATGAAAGCTACGCAGATTTAAAAAGGAAATACTAGGAATTTCAAATTGGGGACCATGTATATTTGAAAGTCAAAGCAAGGAGGAGCTCTCTAAATCTAGGAAATTGTTCAAATTTGGCGCCCATGTTTTGTGTCCCCTTCGATATTTTAACTCGAATCAAACCCATGGCGTATCAACTAGCACTTCCTGCAAACTTAAAAGTTCATAATGTTTTTCATCTTTCCTTATTAAAAAGGTATATTCATGATCCTACAAACATCATTGATTGGAACATGGTGTAGGTCCAACCAGAAGGTGATTTCTAGGCAGAACCTATGCACATTCTAGATAGGAAAGAAAGAGTACTACATAACAGAGCCATCTCCCAGGTAAAAGTGCAATGGAAGCACTTTAGCCTTGAGGAGGCCACTTGGGAATTGGAGGAAGATTTACGGAAATGTTCTCCAACCCTATTCTGAGAAATGAATGAACATCGAGGACATTGTTGTAATTAAGGGGGAGAGGATTTAACATCCTCAAATCTTATAATATTAAATTCTAAGTGAACTTATAAATAAATTTCCATTTTTGGAAAATTCAAATTTGGAAATTATTTGCCATTTATGGAAAATACGAATTTAGAATTTTTATTGTTGTAATTAATTATTTGATGACTGTTGGGAAAAGAGTTGACTTTCCCAACTAACCTCTTTTATTTTTACACACGTGAACGACAAACTTTTAATAAATTAAATGTTGGACCACAAATGGAACAAAAAGGTTAAAAATAGTTGGCCATGACTCCATGTGTGGGGAACAAGTTTGACTTACCTCAAGGCTGATTTTTACAAGTGGAAAATGTGGAATTTGGCCACTAGCAGCCCCTAAAAGTCAGGAATTTTTAAAGTTGCAAATTTCCCAAGGGAAGGAAATACCTAGGAACAAGATGCATATAAAAACAACATATGGAGGAGGCAGGACACTGCTTAGTATGTTGGAGAAATAAATTATTTTTTGTTATGAGAATTGTGAGTGTGAGGCAAAGGAATTTCTGATCTGTGGATGGTGATTGTAGCTAAGGAGGAACATTCATTTTGCCCTTATGGACTCATGGTCAGACTAGGGGATGAACAATGCAAGTGAAATTTTTTGTTTTGTTCTATGGTTGGGTGGAATGTGGTTGTTCCATTTGGATTCCAGCATCAGGTTTTAGGTATGTATCTTGGCTTGTATTTCTTGTCAATGTTATTCTTTTGATTATTATTTGTTAGGAACATGATGGATTATTATATTTAAATGAGACTATATTGTTTAATTGAAATGTGATGATAACATATATGTTTGTGTATGAGTGAGTGTGTGTGCTCAAACATAAATCAAGGGCACAACTATGTTATGCTCTTATTGGCCATTAAATATGATTGTACATGCGATGTAGGAGCATCACTCCATGTCAGCAATGTGCCAGCCAGCTAGCACATCCAGCACGCATTTAATGGAGAAAGGGAGAGGCCCAACCCTCTCAATTATGAAACTTGAAATTTCAATAAATGTTGTAAGGCTTTTAATGCCAGACCATGCCTTTGTACAGGTAGTGGTTGAGGTTTCCTTTAATGGTTGCCTGCAGCAAGCCCAGGATGTAGTCGGGACTGGGCATCCAATTATGTAATGTAGCCATAGGAGCCACTTTGTGATAGTGATAGCTCAAAGATGGTGGTTGAGGATAAGCTCATGGGAGCCCTCATTTTGTAATTAAGAAATTAGAGTAGAGAGTTAGGAGGAAAGACTAGAGAAGAGAGGTCTCGAGAGAGAGCTGAGACTTGTTACAATCTAGTCTTTGTAAACATTTGTATAGACATATATATTAATAGAAAAGAAGTTTTTCCTGCATACTGTGTGTTTGATGTTTACATGTTTTTATGCATTTCATGTTTAAATTCATAACTGGTGAAGTATTTCATAAGTTTCAATTTCATCCCGTCTTGGAGTTTCTAAGTGCAAGGAGTCAACATAGTCTGCAAGGTGTGCATTGACAGAGGTGAGACAACCTAAAGAAAGCTCAAGAGGGATAGTGTTGAACCTTCATCAGCAGAGGTGCAAGGAGTGCGCAGGAAGGAACTCTGTCTCAACTTTAGGGAAGACAGAACTACTGAAGGTTCTGTAGAGATCTGCCAAGAGGGCATCGAGCGAGTGCATAGAGTGCACTAGGGAACTCTATTTCGAGTCCTGAGAAAAGAGAAGTGTCGAAGATAAGACACTCACAAGGTTGTTGAATACTCTGTAGGCTCTACAAGGTGTGCATCGAGCAGGAGAATGCTAGGTGGGCGTAAGGAGTTTTCTTTTCATGAAAACTTCTCGAATCTGAGTTATTCGAGATCCTTAAACCCAAAGTGTGCACAGGAGTAAATCTCCAAGAGAATGAAGCTCAGAAGGGACATCATTTCTATAACATATACGAGACCCAAAGGAACCGGGCTCACAAGAGAAAGAGTCAAAGGTCGAGAACTTCGAGACTTAGAAAATATTCTAAGTCAAAAATCCAAGAAAGATCAGGAGGAAGAGAACAATTGTCATTGGATCAGCACTGAGAAGAATGATCCGAACCGTTGAACCTACATCCAGGCATCAAGGAGGAGAGTGTGTAAGGAGGAAATATCTGATCCGTCATATCTAGTGCTAAGAGCCAATAGCCTTCGGATCTAGAAGAAGGTGTGCGAGGTTTAAGCCTCATAATAGAAGAAGGGAGATAACTCTTCAAGTCTCGAAAGCATCGGGACCGTCCATCTCAGAGGATGCGCATCAAGAGATCCACATTTCGGGGATTTGGACATTGAGTGATCGAGAGTGAAGAGTCTCCCAAAGTCGTGAAAGGGAGAATCACGATCAGATCCTAACCGTCGATCAGGACGAGCGTGGACCGTCGATCCAGTGGGGTCGAGGGTTTTCAGAGTTTTTGGCACTGGGGAATCAAGGAGAAGATCGGGCCAAAATCGTGAAAGGACCAGGACTGTTCATCAAGCAAGATACGTGGTGAGTGGTCAAGGTTTGGGAAAAATCCTGAAAGGTTTTGGGTCATCAATACAGTTGGATCATGATCGTCGGTTCAAGAGGAATCTGGATCGTTGATCTCTCAAGGGGGAGATTTCGACACTTCGGGGTTCGGGAGATCGAAGGACATAGAATCGTTTGTAGCCGAAACCACAAAATCACGAATTACAAAATCTCAAAAAGTGGACCATGGTCATGGGTAAATTTTGGCATATCAGGATTTGGGAGTTTGAAGGACCTAGAATCGTTGCAACCAGAATCGCGAAATCGTGAATTGCGAAAACAAGAAAGCCTTCGGAGGAATAGCACCAGGTCACAGGATCGATCGTATGAAAAGAGACTTAAGGGAGGAGTTGTGGAGTTAGGCCCTATTTTTGGTTTCGTCATTTCAAAAGACAGAGAATAGGAGGAATGCTTGCATCACGATTCCCCAAATTGCGAAAAGCCGGTAGCTCTTTGACGTTAAGCACGTGGTCACAGAGTGGTGGTCACATGGATGGAGGCTAAGGGAGGACCCAGATTCGTTAAGCCCTTTTCGGCGTTTCGGTGATCGGGAGTTGGAGGGACAAGGAGCCTGGGAGAGCTCGCATGCAGGAGTCCTGAAACCCCAAAATGCGAAAGGTGCGTTGGTTCAGAACAGAGAAGAGCACTGAAAGATGAGCCTGTGCATAGGTTTTCTCAAAGCCTGTGCCAGGGAATTAAAGGGACCTGTGGATTCATCCAAGGGGTTCCAGCAAGAGTCCAAAGAGCCATTTCGGCTCAAAAGAAGATCGATCCAGAGACCGGGAGGTCGTAGAAGCCTACTGAGGTAGGGGGTCTGCATTAAGTGGTATCAGAGCGGGAATCCGCTTGTATCTTGCAGGTGAAAGGAAGATGGGGATACTCTCAGGCGTAGAGTGATCCATAATTTTTCTAGGTTGGCAGATAGAGTATGAATATGGCTACTGAAGGCCATCGGCATGGTCACAGGGAAGATAGCAAGAACAAAAAAAATCTAGAGATGGATCTGGAACTCACTGAGGTGAGGGAAAGAATAGAGCAGCTTGCATTGCAAATGCAATAGGATGCAAAGACACATTGGGTATATGAATGGCCCATGAAGAGAAAGGTGAAGTGGAAAGTAAATAAATTGTTGGCCAGAATATAGCAAAGGCTATTGAGGAGGTGGCTAAGGTATGTGAAAAGCCTCAAGGCCACAAAGGAGATGGTTCATGCCTGTGAACCAGAAACTAGGAGAAATCTTAGTGATGATGAAGATGAGAGATCGAGCAGAGATATCATAGACTGCTGAGTGGGTAGAGATGGACTTCCAAATTTCCAGATGGGCAATAGAAAGAGATCAAGTGAAGGTCTCATATACTACCAGGAGGGAGGTGTTTAAAGTTCAAATTGCTAGGAGGGCACTGAGATGGGATCGACTGATCTCATAGACTGCCAGGAGGGAAGAGAGGAAATCCCATATTGCCAAGTGGGAAAGGGAGAACAAATGAGACTATCTGAAAGTATCATGAACTTAGGGATGAGTTCGAGTTAGCGAGAGGAGATGATAGAGAAGAATCAGACACACTTTCTGATCATTGGAGGAATATTCCTTCCACTTAGCCCAATTGAGGCGAGAGCTTGTGTTGCAGAGGTAGCAACAGTAGAAGGACAACCAGTTGTGATTGTCAGAGACCTGGAGTAGATGTGAGAAGCTGCCCAAGGAAAAGAAGAGAAGCACA